>CM052667.1:36481644-36532087 GCA_028533165.1 Leontopithecus rosalia | reverse complement strand
GCAAAAACTACAGAAAGTTGCGGGGAAGAGAAAGAAATCACCTCTAGCACCATCAGTTGGAGAGGAGGGCAGAGGTATTTCGAGGACACTTCTGTGAATGTTACTCATTCTGAGAGTCACGCATGAGGCTCCCCCACTGCCACCGTGGTGTCAGGGGTACTGAGTGAGAGATTTGGGTCAGGAGGCAGAGGGGTGAGTGGGTGGGAGGGGAGGGACAGTGCCACTCACCCTGACTTTAGCAAGTATATTTTCTTGTGGTCTTTGCTCTGTATTTCTTTGATCATTCTGCATACAGTGCTTTTAGAAGCATAGTTAACACACTGTCGTTCACAGGCCCTAGAAGAAGTACATTTTGAAGCAGGGCTGTGACAGGCAGTACTGGCCAATGGGTGGTTTATAATTAATCATTCCCTATTCTAAAAAATAGTGACTCAGTTTTAAAGGTTCAGAAAACTATTACTTAAGTTCCTTGGCAGAGGAAGTGGCCATTATGTTGCTCCCTGCAGCTCTGCTTTTGTGGAAGAGGGAAAAAAAAAGTATTTTCATTTGGCATTTCTCTGAGCTGCTCAGATACGCTGGCCATTGTTAGTGCGTGCAGGAGCAGAACAGCCCCTGTGATTGTACACGGCAAGAGCTTCCCGCTGAACTGGGGTAGAGGAAGTAACCAGAAAGACATGTTTCTTGGATCCAGCAAAGGCAGAAGCAGAAAAGAGAGCTCCCCCTGCCTCCAGGTGTCTATTTCCTTTCCTCAGTGGGCTCCTCTGCCCCCCAGCATGGGGCCTGCCCATCTCACAACACGAGAGGGCACCACTCAGACCCCTTCACCTGTGAACCGTGCTCCTGGGAGTTTTTAGTGCCGAGACCCTGTCCCTGTGGGCACCCCCATATGCCCTATATTCAACAAACGTGCATTAAGCACCTACTGAGTTCTCTGATGAGTGGGGGCCAGGAGCTTACATCGTTGTCGCCACGGTCAGGGAGGGGACCTTTATAGAGTTGCGGACCATGATGTGTGAAAAGTGCCAGTGATTGGAGGAGCCACATGTGGTCCTTGACTCCTGCCTTAGACTTCCCTGCACGCTGCACTTGTGTCTGTTGTGTGCTGGTGCTCCTAGACTGCCCTGTGAATTCCGATTCCTGCTTAGCAGCTGAGGAAGGCATATTGCAAGCATCGCACTGGGAGCGGTTCTCTTTGGGCACCGTTTCCATCTTTGTTCCTACGAGTTTGTCATTTGTGCAGGAACTTGAAGTCTGTGTTAGGTTTTATCTTCACAGCTGCTTTATCAAGTGGAAAATGGAACAGTGGAAATATTGATGCCGTGATTAGGAGTGTCGATGTGTCTTTCATTCGTAACCGCATTCAGGCACTGATGGACTTCCAGATGTGGACTGGATGCGGTGAACTGCCACCTCCATCAGGGGCGCATTGGAGTTAAACACACTGGACCGTGTGTTCAGTTGTGGAGGAAAGGGGCACATATCACACACAGGCCAATGCCAGCACTTTCATTCTCAGGGAAGTTCTTGGGCAAGTGCACTGGGTCATGAGAAAGTTGATATACACTCTCTCTGATATGGCAAAACACTGAGAATGACCCTAAACCTTGCTCAGTGAGAGAATGATAGGGTCACACGATTGGAATATTACATAGCAATGAAAATGAATGAACTACGTCTACATGTCAGTGAATCATAGAGACATAGAAATGAGGCTGGACCAGGTGGTCATGCCTATAATCCCAATGTTTTGGAGGCCCAGGTGGAGGATTGCTTGGGGCCAGAAGTTTGAGACCAGCCTGGGCAATATAGTGAAACTCCATCTCGAAAGAAAGAAAGAAAGAAGAAAGAAAGAAAGAAAGAAAGAAAGAAAGAAAGAAGGAAAGAAGGAAAGAGAGAAAAAAGAAAAAAAGAAAGAAAAAAGAAAGAAAGCCAGGTATGGTAGCATGTACCTGTAGTCCCAGCTACTTGAGAAGCTGGGATGGGAGGATCAATTGAGCCCAGGAATTTGAGGTTGCAGTGAACTGTGATTGTGCCACTGTACTTCAGCCTGAGTGACAGAATGAGACCCTGTCCCAAGAAAAAGAAAAAAAAACCCAGCAACCAGGCATGGTGCCCCATTCCTGTAATCCCAGCACTTTTGGAGGCTAAGGTAGGAGGATGGCTTGAGGCCAGGAGTTGGCAAGCAGCCTGGGCAACATATTGAGAACTTATCTCTACTAAAAATTAAAAAATTAGCTGGGCATGGTGGTGCACACCTATAGTTACAGCTGCTCAGGAGGCTAAGGTGGGAGGATTGCTTGAGCCTAGGAGTTTGAGGTGGCAAAAAGCTATGATTGTGCCACCGCCTCCAGCATGGGCAACAGACTGAGATCCTGTATCACACACAAAAAAAGATGATTCGAGAAAAGCACCAGCTGGGCACAATGGCTCACGCCTGTAATCCCAGTGCTTTGGGAGGCTGAGGTGGGTCGATCACCTGAGGTCAGGAGTTCAAGACCAGCCTGACCAATATGGTGAAACCCTGTCTCTACTAAAAATACAAAAAAAAAAAAAATCAGCTGGGCGTGGTGGTGTGTGCCTATAGTCCCAGCTTGTCAGGAGGCTGAGGCAGGAGAACTGCTTGAACATGGGAGGTTGAGGCTGCAGTGAGCCGAGATCGCGCCATTGCACTTCAGCCTGGGTGACAGAGAGAGACTGTCTCAAAAAAAAAAAATTAAAAAAAGAAAGAAAGAAAAGAGAAAAGCACATCACAAAAGACTGTATTCAAACCATTTGTCATTTATATAAAGCTCAAAAATGAAGCAAAGTTAGGAAAAATGTCGGGGTCCATAGGTAGTGAACCTATTTTTAAAAGGAAAGAAATGATAAACTCAAAACGTAGCACTATGTAGACGGGAAGGCCGGAAGATGGGGAAGCCGAGAGGAAGCTTCAGAGACAATGACTGTGGTAGTTTTTAGGTTGCTGGGCTCTCCCGGGTATTTTATGCTTCATAAATTAACTTTTATATATGTAGCTTTTACATACATTACGTACATGAATTTGCATGTATTCAATATTGTGTAATGCATTAAAAAACGATGTTTGCAATGCTAAAAATACATTGTTGAAGATTCTATGTGAAAGCTATGCTGCAGTTGCGGCTTTTCATAACCCTTTCAAGCCCTCTGGGCAAGAGCAGTCCTCCCTTATTGCCCTCAGTGAACTTCACCTTCTAGGGACTCAGATTTTTTTTTTTTTTGAGATGGAGTCTTGCTTGTTGCCTAGGCTAGAGTGCAGTGGCACGATCCTGACTTGCTGTAAGCTCCACCTCCAGGGTTCAAGTGATTCTCCTGCCTTAGCCTCCTGAATGGCTGGAATTACAGGCATGTGCCACCACGCCTGGCTAATTTTTGTATTTTTTAGTAGAGACGGGATTTCACCATGTTTGCCAGGTTGGTCTTGAACTCCCGAACTCAGGTGATCCACCTGCGTTGGGCTCCCAAAGTGCTGGGAATACAGGTGTGAGCCACTGCGCCCAGCTGGGACTCAGATTTTGCTGACGACCAGGAGAGTACTTTGTGCCGTGTCCTGGTCTTGCAGCAGCAAATGAGTCTCCCATCTCTCAGGGCAGTCTCTGGGATGCCTGATGGTGTGTGTATTCCTCGCTGGTGCCTGGCTGCTGCAGCTTCCTCGAATGTTTATCAAACATAGGACTTGCCTGCTGTGGGGGAAAGTAAGGCCATAGGGGTCTCAGGAACCTGCCCAAACTCGCCTGGCTGCACAGTGACAATTCAACCAGCTTTCTTACCTGAGCTCCAGGGCTCTGATGGTGACAAGAGAAAACTTTAGATGCTGGCCTCATATTTGTCTCTTTTCTGCCGGGCTTGGGGCAGAGGGTACCAGGGAGGAGGACTCTGGCTCCAGGTGTTAAAGTGAGAGGTAACGGCATCTGTATAGCTAGGCAGGGCCCAATGCCAGGCAGAGCTGTCTCTGCCCCTTTGATGCCTATGTCCCTGTCCCTGAACTGTGGCCAGAAGCCAGTGTGGACTCCAACCTTCCCAGCTTTGGGAGTGTTATCTGCCTGGGAGTCACTGATCTTACTCCCTCCTCTGACAGCCACCTTGGATGGGGAGAAAGGAAGGACCATTTGCCAAATATATTAAAATGCCTCATACGCGGCCGGATGTGGTGGCTCATGCACTTTGGGAAGCCGAGGCAGGCGGATCACAAGGTCAGGAGTTTGAGACCAGCCTGGCCAATATGATCAAACACTGTCTCTACTAAAAATACAAAAATTAGCAGGCATGGTGGCGCACGCTCATAGTCTTAGCTATTTGGGAGGCTGAGGCAGGAGAACTGCTTGAACCCGGGAGGCAGAGGTTGTAGTGAGCCGAGATCGCACCATTGCACTCTAGCCTGGGAGACCGAGCAAGTCTTCATATCAAAAAAAAAAAAAAAGTGGCTCGTGACTGTAATCACAGCACTTTGGAAGGCCAAAGTGGGCAGATCACAAGGTCAGGAGTTCAAGACCAGCCTGGCCAACATAGTGAAACCCTGTCTCTACTAAAAATATAAAAATTAGCCAGGTGTGGTGGCACGTGCCTGTAATCCCAGCTACGTGGGAGGCTGAGGCAGGAGAATTGCTTGAATCTGGGAGGGGGAGTTTGCAGTGAGCCGAGACAGTGCCATTGCACTCCAGCTTGGGCGACAAAGTCTCTGTCTCAAAACAAACAAACAAAAAAAAACCCCAAAAAAACCAGAAAACCAAAAACCAAAACAGAATAAAAAAACATCTCATAAGCAAGAAGGGCTTTGCAGGCCGGGCAGAGAGCCCTGTGCTGCTTCTGAGTCCAGGGGTATGGGCGAGGAGGTGAGGTCAGGCACTCAGTGGCTGTTGGTCCTCTCTGAGATCTTTGGCCAGATTTATTGCTACCGCTTGCTGATGAATGGTTATGCATTTGCTTTGAAGGACCAAGTGTGCGTACATGAAACTGGCTGTGTTCCCTGGCCTCTGTTTCCTTTGCTGATTGGACTAATTTGATTGATTGGTTAATAAATGAGTCAAAGGCGGTTGGGCTAATTTTTATCTTAGATTCTATGAATCTATAACTTCTACCAAAAATAGTTTACTTGTTCCTTTAATCTTTAATCTCCTTTTTCTTGAGTAGTAGAATACACCCAGTTTTTTTTCAAGGAGTAGAGAATGCATTTTTTTGGTTTTGGTTTGTTTTTTTTAGAGAATGCATGTCTTTTAACCTTCCGGTTTGGTCCCTGGAGTAAACACAGCATTGCTCTAGGTGGTTTAGTCGGTGATGTAGGTACTGGAGGGAGCATGGGACAGGGAATCAGAAGCCTGGTTCCCACCCCAGCTGTGCATCTGGGCCAGCGTCCTGATTCTTCTGGGCCTCCGTTACCACCCGTACAACGAGCATTCTGCCATGAAGACCCTGCATCCGGAGACCTCCTGTGTACTTGTGCACGTGGGTGCCTGGCATTCCTCCCTACGGGCGTGCGTTCATTCACACATTCATCAGGTGCTCAGCAGGCCCCTGCCATGGGCCAGGCAATGTCCTGGGCACTGGAATATCATGGAGAACAAAGCAGGGTGCCTATTTCTGTGGTGCTTGGAGTCTTGAGGGGAAGAGAGACACAGGATTGGTAATTGATTACATGGCAGCGTGTGGGTGACGTAGTGCTGAATGAGGGCCTCGTGCGGCTGGGGGAGTGGAAGCGATGTTTAGGCCGAGACCTGGAATAGAAGGGGGTCGTGGGGATGATGTGGGAAGAACGAGCATGAGGAGGAGAGTGAGGGGAGCTGAGGGGAGGCTCCACACCTTCTAAGGAGTGCGGAGAGATGAGGCCTCCAAGGACAGCAGGGCTGTGCAGTCCACACTGAGGAGTGTGGAATTCATCCTGTGGGCAGTGGCAGGCCCTTGAAGGGTTTTCTAATCCAGGGAGTGGGGTGGCTGGATCGTTGCTTCAGAATGCTCTCCCAGGCAGCTGAATGGTGGGGACCAGGTGGGGGGTGCCACCAGGAGACTGCTACCCCAACCCAGGCAGAAGTGAAGGCGGCCTGGACCCCTTCATAATTACCACTGAGGCCTCTCGTGGCTTTCTCAGATCAGAACAAAGTTGCTTCTTCAGGGGCTGTGGGCTTACCAAGTGTCTCCTCCCTCCCCAGAGGTGGCAAGAGGCGCGCTGACCAGCCTGCCAGGAGACAACGTGACCCTGACCTGCCCTGGGGGAGAGCTGGAAGACAATGCCACTGTTGACTGGGTGCTGGAGAAGCCAGCTGCAGGTGCCCACCCCGGCAGATGGGCTGGTGTGGGAAGGAGGCTGCTGCTGAGGTCGGTGCAGCTCCACGACTCGGGAAACTATTCCTGCTTCCAGGCCGGCCGCCCAGCTGGGACTGTGCACTTGCTGGTGGATGGTAAGTTGCGCCTCAGAGCTCCCGGAGACAGTTCCCATAAGAAATGAGGTCCTATGTGTTCCAGAGACAGTTCCCGTCTGAACCTTCAAACTCCTGCCATTTCCTTGGCACAAGAATTTTGGGAAAGGCCCACCAATGTCTGCCAGCTAGATGCCGGCCAAGACTGCGGCTGGGTGGGGTGTCTAACTGATGGGGAGCGTTGGCTTTGGGAGTTAGGACTTCTGGTGAACTGAATAGCCTGGGGCCCGGAGCCAGGGAGCCTGGGTTTGAATCCTGCCCCTCACATACAGCTTCAATTCTTCACCCCTCAGTTTCATCTTTGGCAAAATAAGGTTAAATTTTTTTTTTGAGACGGAGTCTCACTCTGCTGCCCAGGCTGGAGTGCAGTGACGCAAACTCGGCTCACTGCAACCTCCATCTCCTGGGTTCAAGCAGTTCTCTGCCTCAGCCTCCTGCGTAGCTGGGATTACAGGCGTCTGCCACCATGCCTGGCTAATTTTTGTATTTTTAATAGAGATGGGGTTTCACTATCTGGGCCAGGCTGGTTTCGAACTCCTGACCTTGTGATCCACCTGCTTCAGCCTCCCAAAGTGCTGGGATTACAGGCGTGAGCCACTGCGCCTGACCCTATATGGTTAATTTTATTACCTTACCTTAGAGTTGTTGCAAAGCAATTATATGTGAATTTGCATATGTGTGTGTCTGTGTGTGTGTGTATCACACACACGGTGCCAAAAAGTCTGCGTAACTCATCCTAAGCTCTCAAATTAGCTATTCTTATTTCTTTTAGAATAGCAAGTTCTTAGCTCCCTCACACCTACACAAAGACTTCCTAGAACCCGTGTCCTGTGTGCGGAGCCCTGTGCCAAGGCACTTCCTTCCTGTACCTCTTGGAATCCTTCAGCAGCCCTGCCGGGGAAAGCAGGCTTATCACCATTGCTGTCATCATTTCATTGTCCTCAGTTTAGTTTATACTGGAGGAAACTCAAGAGTGGCTAGGACTTGCCTTTCATCATCCTCTCTCCTCTTGAGACAAATTGGCCCTGGGGTGCTTCCCTTCCCCTGTCCTTGATTGGTGTCCCAGCCTGACACAGGACTTGGGTGTCCTTTAATTTCCCAGTGGCGATTCCATTCGTGTGTGGCTGACTGTGGCCGTGGTGTCTGGTCCTGACTGGCTCTGGGGCTGGAACGGAGAACCTGAGCCACATGCTCCCCTCCCAAGGGAGGCTGCCCTGCCTGCGAGGTCGGGTGTGCCCCGGGATCCCCGCCCGCCTGCTCACGCCTGCGATGCTCTCCTTCCAGTTCCTCCCGAGGAGCCCCAGCTCTCCTGCTTCCGGAAGAGCCCCCTCAGCAATGTTGTTTGTGAGTGGGGTCCTCAGAGCACCCCATCCCCGACCGCCGAGGCTGTGCTGTTGGTGAGGAAGTTGTAAGTATCTTGGGCTGAGCTGCGAGCATATCTGCTGCCTCCTTCCTGAGGTCCCCAGAGAGGGGCTGGTTCAGATGATTCCAAAACGTTATCATTAGGAAGTAATTCCTTCAGGCTGAGGAAGAGGAGGTGAGAGGGAACTGAGATCATTTGGCTGTCCCCCTGAACTGGGCTCTGTGCTTGGAACCCTGTCCTATTCACTTCACCTTGACTATCACAACAGCTATGGGAAGTGGGGATTATTCTCACTTAACAGATGGAGAGACTGAGGCCCAGAGACTGATTAACTGGGTTTGGGTCACTTAGCTAGTAAGTGGCTCTGCTGGGAATTCAATCTCAGTCTGTCTGATTTCATTCAAAGTCCAAAGGTTATGGGCGTTGCTCTAAAAACATGCAGACGTCCCTGGGAAGGACAGCCAGCCCATTATCAGTGTCTGAGCCTGTGGGCGCTTCAGGCTATTTCCATGATAAAGGCACGAGAGAAAGTGGTAATGGGCAGGGGAGAGGGAGCTGGAGGCCCTGGGGCGAGAAGTCACACCCGCATGGAGGTCCCTGCCCCATCACTGGAAGATGGCTTCACATGGGAAGAACTGGGATGGGATCAGTCATGGATGTAGAGGAGGTGGAAGATGCTGAAAACCAATCTGTCTCTGCAGTTTTGCCGGTCCCCATCCCAGAGCCACAGTCTCCTAGTCCAGAGGTTTACAGTTGAGTGTGAGCTGTCAGTCATCAGAATACCGCGGCAAGGAGGACACGTTCCAAGACCCTTAGTGGATGCCTGAAAATGCAAATGGTGCTGAACCCCATATATACTGTGTTTTTCTATAGATATGTCTTATGATAGCTTAATTTATAAGTTAGGTGCAGTAAGAGGTTAACAATAATAATAACATAGAACAATGCTAACAACATACTGTAATATAAGTTGTTACGTGAATGTGGTCTCTCTCTTTCTCAAAATGTCTTTTTTTTTTTTTTTGAGACGGAGTTTCGCTCTTGTTACCCAGGCTGGAGTGCAATGGCGCGATCTCGGCTCACCGAAACCTCCGCCTCCTGGGTTCAGGCAATTCTCCTGCCTCAGCCTCCTGAGTAGCTGGGATTACAGGCACGTGCCATCATGCCCAGCTAATTTTTGTTTGTATTTTTAGTAGAGACGGGGTTTCACCATGTTGACCAGGATGGTCTCGATCTCTTGACCTCGTGATCCACCCGCCTCGGCCTCCCAAAGTGCTGGGATGACAGGCGTGAGCCACCACCGCGCCCGGCCTTCAGAATGTCTTATTACTGTAGTCGCCCTTCTTGTGATGATGTAAGGTCATGAAATGCCCACATGACAAGATGAAGTGAAGTGAAAGACTTGTAGGCATTGTGACTCGGTGGTAGGCTACTACTGACCTTCTGACTATGTGTCAGAAGGAGGATAACCTGTTTTGGGTCACTCTGGATAATCGAGCCGTGATGCTGGTGCTGGATGTCAGGCCGAGCGACGGGTAGCATGCACGGTGGAGGAATGCTGAACAAAGCGATGATTCACGTCCTGGGTGGGACGGCACGAAATTTCATCACACTTCTCAGAACAGTGGGCAGTTTAAAACTTCGGAAGTGCTAATTCCTGGAATTTTCCGTTTAATATTTTTGGACCACAGTTGACCACAGGTAACCGAAATCTTAGAAAGCAAGACCTCAGATAAGGCAGGACTACTGGATCAGAATGCCAGAGCAGTGACTTCAACAGGGCAGTTCGGATCCCACTTGGGTCGGTTTCCACGGAGTTGCTGGACAGCCTGGCAGTTACAGTTTTACTCTGTCTTCTATGCTGAAAAGTGTGGATTACCCATCTGCAAATGATGTAGCTGCCATTACCCCTGTAGCTCATGCCGCCGGCCCAGATCGCTTCACAGCCCAGTGAAGGATACGCCTTGGTTTGTACCACAAAGGCTTGTACCATAGACAAGATTAGGCAGGATAGAGACGGTGGCTGGCAGCTTCCCAGGCCAGCCCGTGGAAAGCTCTGTCATTTCTGACACCTCAACCAGAATGTTGTTTTTTTTTTTTTTTTTGAGAGGGAGTCTTGCTCTGTCGCCCAGGCTGGAGTGCGGTGGTGCCATCTCAGCTCACTGCAATCTCTGCCTCCAGGGCTTAAGCGATTCTGCTGCCTCAGCCTCCTGAGTAGCTGGGACTACAGTTGTGCACCACCACACCCGGCTAATCTTTGTATTCTTAGTAATGATGGAGTTTCACCATGTTGGCCAGGTTGGTCTCAAACTCCTGACCTTAGGTTACCAGCCTGCCTTGGCCTCCAAAAGTGCTGGGATTACAGGCATGAGCCACCGACTGGAATACTTTCTATGTTGACAGTGGGAGTAGGAGAGGGTGCAGTGTCACAGCGCTGGCATCATCTGCTCTGAAGAGTGAGCATGGTCACTGGGCATCTTTGAAGTGAGGAAAGAGCAGGGGAAGTGGCTGCAAGAGCCTCAAGGGCCCCAGCCCCCACTCAGGTGCCACCCAGACCTCCAGATGCTGCAGGGCCTGGAAGAGGCAGGCCCTTGGAAAGGGATCACTGGGAGCTCTGCTTTTTCTCTGCTGTGTCTGCTTTCATACTCTTGCCCAACTGCAGTACTCCTCGCCCGTTCTTCCACAGGCGTGGGTGAGCTCAGCCTCCACCTTTGACCAGGGGCGGTGCTGGGGCAGCGGGAGAGATGCAGGCCAATAAGACTGAGTCCTGCCCTCTCATCCCGCCTGGGCACAGGCGTAGAGCCGTCGCTGACCCTGCCTTCCCAGTGTGGCTGGATGGAAGTTTGGGTGGTGTTGGGGGAAGGAGGAAGGGGACTTTAATTCAGCCTGGAAGGTTGAGTTTGTCCCATGTGCTGAACTCAGTGGGAGCCCAGGGTTCAAACCTGAGTCAGAGGTGGGAGACTCGTCACCCCAGCCACAGAGTGAATGGCTGATGTGGCCTCACATGCCCACACGTGTCATAAGAGAGTGAAGCCTCAGGTTTCCAGGACAGGTGGGATGGTGGCTGACTCACCTCGAATGTCTTCAGTCACCCAGCATTCTTTTCTGGACTCACCTGCCAAAACCCCTCAAGCACTTTCTGTGTCTCTGAAGTGGCATTTCTGTTGGGTGTCTAGTCATCTGAGGATAGTTGTTTTTTTTTTTGTTGTTGTTTTTGTTTTTTTTTTAGACAAGAGTCTTGCTCTGTCGCCCAGGCTAGAGTGCAGTGGTGCGATCTCGGCTCACTGCAACCTCCGTCTCCTGGGTTCAGGCAACTCTCCTGCCTCAGCCTCCTGAGTAGCTGGAATTACAAGTGTGTGCCACCATGCCTGGCTAATTTTTTGTATTTTTAATAGAAATGGGGTTTCACCATGTTGGTCAGGCTGGTCTCAAACTCCTGACCTTGTGATCCACCCACCTTGGCCTCCCAAAGTGCTGGGATTACTTTGGGATGCAAAGTAATCTCGCAATGGCGAGAGCCATTGCATCTGGCTGACAGATCTTTTTGGTTAATGCCTTGAAGCCAGGGTGGGGCCTCTCTTGATTCATTTCTACATCCCCTAAAGTGCCAAGAGCACGGGACTGGCGGGAGACTGGAGCTGGCCAGCTGTCTGATGCCTTAGTGACTGGCTGAGCCCTTCAGCCTAGCCCCTCTCACCTCTTGTGCCAGGCACTACATGTTTATATATATTTATAAATCCAGCTAGTTTCTTCATCTCTAGATTTTACATTTATTTCTCAATCTTAACAGAACTGGCTGGGCACGTTGGCTCACGCCTGTAGTCCTACCCCTTTGGGAGGTGGAGGAGGTGGAGGGGGGAGGATCACCTGAGGCAAGGGTTCAAGACCAGCCTGGCCAATATCTTGAAACCCCCGTCTCTACTAAAAATACAAAAATTGACCGGGCGTGGTGGCTCATACCTGTAATCCAAGCACTTTGGAGGCCAAGGCGGGTGGATCACCTAAGGTCTGGAGTTCAAGACCAGCCTGACCAACATGGTGAAACCCCGTCTTAAAAAAATAAATAAATAAAATTTAAAAAAAAATACAAAAATTAAGGCCAGGCATGGTGGCTCACGCCTGTAATCCCAGCACTTTGGGAGGCTGAGGTGGGCAGATCATGAGGTCAAGAGATTGAGACCATCCTGGCCAACATGGTGAAACCCCGTCTCTACTAAAAATACAAAAATTAGCCGGGTGTGGTGATTCACATGTATAGTCCCAGCTACTTGGGAGGCTGAGGCAGGAGAATCGCTTCAACCCAGGAGGCAGAAGTTGCAGTGAGCCGAGATCGTGCCACTACACTCCAGCCTGGCGACAGAGCAAGACTTCGTCTAAAAACAAGCAGAAGTTGCAGTGAGCCGAGATCCTGCCACTACACTCCAGCCTGGCGACAGAGCAAGACTTCGTCTAAAAACAAGCAGAAGTTGCAGTGAGCCGAGATCCTGCCACTACACTCCAGCCTGGCGACAGAGCAAGACTTCGTCTCAAAAACAAGCAAACAAACAAACAAAACTCTGGAGCTGGGATTCCACTTCCCCCTTCTCTCCCCTCTTGAGTCTGTGCAGAAACTGACAGATGAGCCCTGCCTTGTTTTGTGTCTAACAGTGATAACAGTCCAGCCAAAGACTTCCAGGAGCCGTGCCAGTATTCCCAGGAGTCCCGGAAGTTCTCCTGCCAGTTGGCCATCCCAGAGGGAGACAGCTCTTTCTACGTAGTGTCCCTGTGCGTCGCCAATAGTGTCGGGAGCAAGTTCAGCAAAGCTCAAACCTTTCAGGGTTGTGGAATCTGTACGTAAGCTCTTCCCCGATCCAGCAGTTTCCTTCTCTTAATGTAATCCTCCTTATGGACTTCTCAGAGGGGCAGGGAAGAGGTGGTGGAGGGGGTTGGTGGGTTGGTGCATTTTGGGCGTTGCTTGCCGGGAAGTGTGGCAGTGATGAAGCACGGCCTTGTGGTGCTGTGCATGGGGAGTGAACGGGGCTGGGTGGGGCCCGGCCTGCTGGGATCTCAGCCTGCCTGGACTTCCCCGCACTGTATTTGCTGCTGCATAAAATCCATGCTCCCTTTTCCCACAGTGCAGCCCGATCCTCCTGCCAACATCACAGTCACTGCTGTGGCCAGAAACCCCCGCTGGCTCAGTGTCACCTGGCAAGACCCCCCCTCCTGGAACTCATCTTTCTACAGACTGCGGTTTGAGCTCCGATATCGGGCTGAACGATCAAAGACATTCACAACATGGATGGTAGAGTTATGTTTTACTTCTGGTCAGAAAGGTGCTCCCAGATGCTTGAGTGTAGGAGAAAGGGTACTGGAGGCTGGGTGCAGTGGCTCAGGCCTGTAATCCTGACACTTCAGGAGGCTGAGGTGGGCGCATCACCCAAGGTCAGGAATTCAAGACCAGCCTGGCCAACATAGTGAAACCCTGTCTCTCCTAAAAACACAAAAATGAGCCAGGCGTGGCAGCACGTGCTATAATCCCAGCTACTCCGGGGGCTGAGACAGGAGAATCGCTTGGACCCAGGAGGTGGAGGTTGTTGTGGGTAGAGATCACACACTGCACTCTGGCCTGGGTTAGACTCCATCTCAAAAAAGAAAGAAAGAAAGAAAGAGAGAGAGAGAGAGAGAGAAGGAAGGAAGGAAGGAAGGAAGGCAGGCAGGCAGGCAGGCAAGCCATAGGCTCTAGGTCCTGCTTCACAATTGGCTACCTTTGTGGCCTTGGATAAATCTTTTAAGCTTTCTGAGCCTTGGCGGTCTCATTTATTAAATGAGAAGGATAATGCCAGGCCAGTCTCCTCTTCCCAGGCCTGTCTGTGAGGAGAGCAATGTGGGAAGAGATTTGGGCTATAGACACATCATGGGTTGTGGCTTGTCCGATTCTATAGTGCAGGGGTGGGGGCAGGGACTTTGCGATTCAGCTTCCGTGGGCCCTGAGGGCAACCCCCTCTCTATCGGAGCCTTTGGGGAGGTGGGAGCCTCTGGAGGCCTCTGCCAGCCAAAGCACAGGGCTGACCAAGGCACCAACCTGCTAGGGAGCTGCCTGCCTAGCACCATCCTAGGCCCCTCCCCAGAGTCACTGTGCCCCTGCCCTCAGGTCAGGGACCTCCAGCATCACTGTGTCATCTACGACGCCTGGAGCGGCCTGAGGCACGTGGTGCAGCTTCGCGCCCAGGAGGAGTTCGGGCAAGGCAAATGGAGCGATTGGAGCCCAGAGGCCATGGGCACACCTTGGACAGGTACGGCAGTGGACACCGAGGAAGGGATATTTCAACTCTCACTGCATCAGGTATCCATTGGGATGTGACAAGTGGCCTCAAAATGAGTGGCTTAGGCCAGGCACGGTGGCTCACACCTATAATCCCAGCACTTTGGGAGGCTGAGGTGGGTGGATCACCTGAGGTCAAGAGTTTGAGACCAGCCTGGCCAACATGGTGAAACCCCATCTCTAGTAAAAATACAAAAATTAGCTGGATGTGGTGACAGGCGCCTGTAATCCCAGCTACTCGGGAGGCTGAAGCAGGAGAATTGCTTGAATCCGGGAGGTGGAGGTTGCGGTGAGCCGAGATTGCGCCATTGTACTCCAGCCTGGGTAACAAGAGTGAAACTCTGTCTCAAAAAAAAAAAAAAGGCAAAAAACTAGTGGCTTAAAACAACAACCATTTATGTCCTTGAGATTCAAAAAAATACAGTCGGTCAGGCAGCTCTTCTGCGGGTCTTGCCTGAATCAGGAATGCAGCTGCCATCAGATCAGGATGGTCCGAGGTAGCCTCGCTGACATGTCTGACGATGGTGCTGGCTGGTGGCCAGGGCCCTCGGTTCTCCCTGTGCTTCTCATCCTCAGCTGCCAGCCCAGACTCAGGGCAGGCGGGTGGGGATCCCGCCACAGCTGGAGGGACCAGCTGCAGAGAGGTTAGCTGTATTTAATCTAGGGTAGCTACTCATGCTTTTTATTTTTTTCAAATGTTAAAGGTAATAATAATTGCCATTTGGGGATTGTTGAAATTAGCATGTTTGTTGTAGGACATGAAAAATTCCAGAAAAATGTGAAAATAATAATTATCACCAGAATTTTTATTACCTAGAGAAACAGTGAGATCATGTTAGTATGTGGCTTTCTTTTTTCTAGATACGTGTGTGTTTATGTGAATAAATGTAATATTCCTCATGTTGTCAATTACTTTTGGAAACTATTTAGTAACTGCATGATTAATATATATATTTTAAAACCCTGTGGAATTTTTTAAAAACTTAACTTTTTTTTTTTTGAAACGGAGTCTCACTTTGTTGCCAGGCTTGAGTGCAGTGGCACGATCTTCGCTCACTACAACCTCTGCCTTCCAGGTTCAAGTGATTCTCCTGACTCAGCCACCTGAGTAGCTGGGACGACAGGCTCACGCCACCATACCTGGCTAAGTTTTGGGACCACTTTCTGGGTTGTGGTCAGGGAGATTCCTGCATTCTAGGTCTAAATCCTAACCTTCCATAGCAGGGTATTGATAGATAATGTCTCAAATTGTTTTATCAGGAAAAAAAGAAGGCCGTATAAGCATGTTTAGAGTTAAGGAGGGCACCAGCAGAATAACTAGAAACAGAAAGAATCAAGTAGCTTCCTTAGAAAGCAGGAGTAGAAATGAAAAGTGTGGGACAAGGGACCACTGCTCAGTGTTATAAGCTGTTTATTACTTCTTTGCCATGTGCATGAATTAATATGATAAAAAATTTTAGAAGTTTAGCCAGGTGCGGTGGCTCACACCAGTAATCCCAGCACTTTGGGAGGCCAAGGCGGGTGGATCGCTGGAGGCCAGGGAGTTCCAGACAAGCCTGGGCAACATGGTGAAACCCCGTCTCTACAAAAAATTTTTAACAATTAGCTGGGCGTGGTGGCCCGTGCCTGTGGTCCCAGCTACTTAGGAGGCTGTAGCAGGAGGACTGCTTCAGCCCAGGAGGCAGGGGTTGCAGTGAGCTGTGATTGTGCCATTGTACTCCAGCCCAGGCAACGAGGAGAAACCCTGTCTCAAAAAAAAAAAAAATTGTTGGCCAGGTGCAGTGGTTCACGCCTGTAATCCCAGCACTTTGGGAGGCTGAGGCAGGCAGATTATGAGGTCAAGAGATTGAGACCATCCTGGCCAACATCGTGAAACCCTGTCTCTCCTAAAAACACAAAATTAGCCAGGCATGGTGGTGTGAGCCTATAGTCCCAGTTTCTCGGGAGGCTGAGTCAGGAGAATCGCTTGAATGCTTCCAGAAACGGAGAGCTTACTACCCCTTGTAGCAATCTGTTTTATTGTTCCCAGGGTTTTTGTTGTAGAATGGCTTCCTGGCTTATGTTGGGGTCAAATGTTTCTAGCCCTGTAGCATAGTTGAACCAAATTAATCATTCTCAAATACTTGGCAGTTAGAACAAAAAAAGATTAAGATACCCATTTATTTGACTAAGTATGGATAAAAAGGAAAAGCTAGAGATGCTATCAGTCCCATCCCTACCCCTGCCACTTTCTCCTAGCCCTGGCCCCAGGGAGAGAAGCGTTTTACCTACAGGCCACACATTCTTCCCCCAGCTCGGTTGGTGGGGGGTGATGGCTCTTCCTCCTGGCTGGCTTTGTACTGCGGGTCCTGGTCCCTTGTCCTTCCTGTGCTGGGGAGAGCCAGAGGAGTAGGCTGGGGGTGAGGATGTAGTGCTAGCTGGATGTAATAATACCAAGTGCAGGCTTCCGTCTTTGTTGGCTCTTTCCCCGTTCAGCTTTCTGTTGGGCCCTCTCCTCAAAAGCTTATTTCCTGCTCAGACCTGGACGAAGAGTGGGGGCTGACTACTGTATCTTACTTAGGAGACCATTCTAGTACATCGGTACATCCTTCAGGGGAGAGCGTACTGACCTGGCGTGGTTTTCTTTCATTTGTATAGACTTTGAGCCAAACATGCTCATTATCTGAATGCTAAGCATCAGCGTGGCTTCGGAGGCCTTTTTAAGGGGGAAAAATCAGCTCTAACATCATGCTGAGGAAGAGGAATTCCAGATATAGGCTGACCCCTATTTTACCTTTTATTCCAACCATTAGTTTAGATAGTCACAAGCAGCTTAAAGCAGTCTCGTTTTGTTAAAGTTTCTTCTTCTAAAAATTTTTAAATTGTAAAATATACATAATATAAAATTTACCATTTATATTACGATTATTATTTGAGATGTAGTCTCACCCTGTTGCCCAGGCTGGAGTGCAGTGTTGCGATCTTGGCTCACCGCATCCTCTCCCTTCCGGGTTCAAGCAATTCTCCTGTCTCAGCCTCCAGAGTAGCTGGGACTACAGGCGCCTGCCACCACGCTGGCTAATTTTTGTATTTTTAGTGGAGACGGGGTTTCAACATATTAGCCAGGCTGGTCTTTAACTCCTGACCTCAGGTGATCCAGCCACCTTGGCCTCCCAAAGTGCTGGGATTACAGGCATGCGCCACTGTGCCCAGCCCATGTATATTATTATTATTTTTAAATTTTTTTTTCTTTCTTTTTTTCTAATCTGGAGTGGGGAGAGAGAGAGACCCCATTTATATCATTTTTAAGTGCACAGCTTTGCCGCATTAAGTATCATTGTGCAACCTTCACCACTGTACATCCCCAGGACTTCATTTATCTTGTAAAATCGAAACACAGAATCTGTTAAATAGTAACTCCCATTCACCACTCCTTCCCCCAGCTCATGGCAACCACCATTCTATTTTCCTTCCCTGTGAGTTTGACTACTCTAGGTCCTTCCTTCCTTCCTTCCTTCCTTCCTTCCTTCCTTCCTTCCTTCCTTCCTTCCTTCCTTCCTTCCTTCCTTCCTTCCTTCCTTCCTTCCTTCCTTCCTCCCTTCCTTCCTTCTTTCCTTCCCTCCCTCCCTCCTTCTCTTTCTTTCTCTCTCTCTCTCTTTCTCTTTTTTTGAGACAGAGTCTCACTCTGTCACCCACCCAGGCTGGAGTGTAGTGTTGCAATCTCAGCTCACCACAACCTCTGCCTGCCGGGTTCAAACGATTCTCCTGCCTCAGCCTTCCAAGCAGCTGGAATTACAGGCGCCTGCCACCACACCCGGCTAATTTTTGTATTTTTAGTAGAGATGGGGTTTCACCATGTTGGCCAGGCTGGTCCTGAACTCCTGACTTGGTGATCCACCCACCTCGGCCTCCCAAAGTGCTGGTATTACAGTTGTGCGCCATCGCGCCCGGCCTCTATTTTTTAATTTTCGTGGCAATGCCATGCTGTTTTCCACAGTGGCTGCACCATTTTACCCTTACATCAGAGTGTATTCGGGTTCCAATTTCTCCACATGCTTGCCAAACTTGTTTTCATTTTGTTACAATAGTCCTCCTTATGGATGTGAAGTGTTGTCTCACTGTGGTTTTGATTTGCATTTCCTAATAATTAATGTCTTTTTTTTTTTTGAGACAGAGTCTCTCTCTCTCTGTTGCCCAGTCTGGACTGCAGTGGGACGATCTTGGCTCCCTGCAACCTCCACCTCCCGTCTTCCAGTGATTCTCATGCCTGAATAGTTGGGATTGGCCCGAGCCACCACAGCCAGCTAATTTTTGTATTTTTAGTAGAGACGGAGTTTCATCATGTTGGTCAGGCTGATCTTGAACTGCTGACCTCAAGTGATCCACTTGTCTCGGCCTCCCAAAGTGCTGGGATTACAGATGTGAGCCACTGCACCCTGCCTGAGCATCTTTTCATGTGCTTCTTGGCCATTCCTATATCATTGGAGAACTATCTATTCAAATAGAAAGTTCTCTCGGGAGGCTGAGGCAGGAGAATTGCTCGAACCCAGGAGGCGGAGGTTGCGGTGAGCCGAGATTGCACCATTGCACTCCAGCCTGGGTAACAAGAGCGAAACTCCGTCTCAAAAAAAAGAGAAAAGAAAGTTCTTTCTTATGTGAACCTTACTCTGGCCTCACTGGCCCTTGCTCTGTCCTTGGGGATAACCGATGACAAATTTCCTAGTCTGCTCTCTCGGAATTCTTTTGGCGTTCCCAGACCTGCATCTACTTGGGTTCCTCTTCCCAGGTTGTTACAAGGGTTGGTCTGTGAATTTCTCACCTGTCTGGCCACCTTCCCCTGAATCTGGTCTCATTTATGAATGTCCCCCTTTAAGTTGCTGACACCTCCCTCTATTGGGTGTCAGTGGGGGCTATCTGGCCAGCACTGGGTACGATCTCCCCTTCCCCGGTGATGTGCTTCTGTGGCCTGCATATACACAGCTTCTGTGGGAGCTCAGACAAAACAGTCTGTTTCTTGTCACATAAGCAGTGGAAGACTTTGAGCTCTCCACCGTACACATGTGTGGTTTGAGGCAGGGGAACTCTTCAAAACCCAGCGGTGAATATATCCATGAAAGAAACCTGCTGTTTCCCTCTCGGCTGAGGGCAGAGCAAGAGGAACTTGGATAATTCTGATGCAAGAGGGGGATTCAGGTTGGAAATTGGTGGGCAGTTCTGAAAAATGACAGGAAGGTTAGGACACTGGGCGAGGTGTGTGTTAATGTCCCCGGTTATGTGGCTGTGAGGGATGCGCTGCTGTACTAGACACTGTATCACCGTATGGGGTGAGCTTACCCACCCCAAGGACCTTCAGCTCTCATGGCCCAGACAGGCAGGAAGCACCTTGCCCCCAGCCCAGGTGTGGGAGTCGTGGCGTCTGAGAGACAGAGGTCCTGGGAAGCACCTGGGAATCAGTTTGTATGACACTGGTAAAGTTAGTTCCGCTTTCAGAGCCTCAGTCTTGCCATCTGTAAAGTAGGGATGATAGCACCTATCTTGTCCCTTTCAGAGAGTTTTTGCGAGTCTGATGAAAAGATATTCTTGGCCGGGAGCGGTGGCTCAAGCCTGTAATCCCAGCACTTTGGGAGGCCAAGGTGGGTGGATCACGAGGTCAAGAGATCGAGACCATCCTGGTCAACAAGGTGAAACCCCGTCTCTACTAAAAATGCAAAAAATTAGCTGGGCATGGTGGCGCGTGCCTATAATCCCAGCTACTCGGGAGGCTGAGGCGGGAGAATTGCCTGAACCCAGGAGGCAGAGGTTGCGGTGAGCCGAGATCGCGCCATTGCACTCCAGCCTGGGTAACGAGCGAAACTCCGTCTCAAAAAGAAAAAGAAAGATATTCTTTAGAAATGTTAAAGCATAGTGCACATGTAAGGGCTCAGCAATTAGAGGGCAGTGCTGGTTCTTGGGAGAAGAGTGGGACCAGGGACATCCCAGAATCACTATCCTGGATGCCATCCTGAACTCACTGCTTTGGAATCTGGTGGGTGGGTTGAGAAAGCTTTCCTGGTGGTTTTAGTATGTGCTGAGGGGGCTGGAGGAGGGCGCGAGTCCCACCGTACTATATCTAATATGTAATAGATGGTGCTTACAGCGCCATAAGGCCGTAAGGAGACCTTTCTCTCTGGGAGGTTTAGACATAGCAGGAAAAGTTTCATGGAGGAGGTGACAATTGAATAGTATCTTGAAGGATGTGTAGGAGGGTCCCAGATAGAAAATGGGGATTGTAGGCAGAGAGAACAGCAGCTGCCAAGGCACGGAGCTGTGAGCAACGGGAGGTGACAGGGAGCTGCTTGGTGAGGCTGACACAGCTGTGTGGGTGGGTGGTCTGAGTGGGGCAGGTGGAGGCCGGCCTTGGTGGGCCCCTGTAGCAGTGGAAGTGGAAGGCCATAGGAGGGGCTCTGGAGCCTGAACTTCAGCAGGTGCAGCCCCCTTGAGGCTGGGGCCTGGCCCCTGCACAGACTGTAGCCCCAGGATAGCCTTTTGTATGAAGTTGGGGGCCCCAGAGTCACTCTGTCTTAGTCCTGCTTTGGCCAGCACAGCCAGGTCACATCTGTCAGCACCTGTAGCAGCGGCTCATGGAAATTGTGCAGGGCAGGAAAGACAGACTGGTACCTGTGGACAGGGCGCATGGTCAGAGCCTTCCTCCCAAGCAGGAGTTCTGAATGTACCCTCTCCTGATGGGAGTTCTCCCTGTCATATCAACACTCAGCCTGGGGAAACCACAAAATCATTTCCTTCCTTCCTTCCTTCCTTCCCTCCCTCCCTCCCTCCCTCCCTCCCTCTTTCTTTCTCTTTCTTTCTTTCTTTCTTTCTTTCTTTCTTTCTTTCTTTCTTTCTTTCTTTCTTTCTTTCTTTCTTTCTTTCCTTTCCTTTCTTTACTTCTTTCTTTCTTTCTTTCTTTTCTTTCTTTCTTTCTTTCTTTCTTTGACGGGGTCTCACTCTGTTGCCCAAGCCGGAGTGCAGTGGTGTAATCATAGCTCACTCCAGCCTTGGACTCCTGGGCTCAAATGATTCTCCTGCCTCAGCCTCTGAGTAGCTAGGGCTATAGGCATGCATCACCATGCCTGGCTAATTTTTTAAAAAACATTTTATACAGATGAGGTCACTTATGTTGCACAGGCCTTGAGTGATCCTCCTGCTTCAGCCTCCCAAAGCTCTGGGATTTATAGGCATGAGCCACTGTGCCAGGTTGGAGCCCCTTTTCAAAGAGGATGTGGGCAAAATGCCTGGGAAAAGCCCATTAATTATTCCTTGCTCCTCACAAATAATCCTTGAACTCCCTCTCTTATTCCCCAAGAGTGGGAATCACAGCTGTTGGAGGAGGTTTGTATTTGCACATGAAGCCAGGGCTGGGCGGTGACCCCTCCAGCTATATATTATCTTCTCAGACTCTTTGGCCTGCATTCTGGAGGATTTTGTTTTGTTCCTCTCTGTAGCACTCCCGAGTGGGACATTCTGGGGTTAAAGAGCCTTGGGCACACTTTTCTGGAGAGATTTTGCCCTGTTCACTTCTCTGTGTGGCATCCTGAATTCCCTCTCTGCCCTGTTTTCTGCAGCTTTCTAGAACATTCCACTGGGGACCCCGCCCACTTCCACTGCATCACCTGCCACTTTGTGCAGAGTACTGGCTCTGGAGGCAGGCAGCGTTGGGTCTAGTTGCTGCCCTTGCCCTTGTCTAGCAGGACCCTGGGGAAGTACCTCACCGAGACTCAGTTTACTTATTTGTCAAGTGGGAATAACAATGCCTGCCTCAGAAAACCCAAACCCAGCCTCGGTGGGTTGTGAGGCTTCAATGAGGTGAGAAGCAATTAGCACAGAGCCTGGCATATGAAAGGGTGCAATCAACGCCAGCGTGACTGCCTTTCACCCGTGTCTCCTGCCAAGACTGTTTCTTGGGCTCTGGATTCACGTCTTCAGCTCAGCCCTGACTTCCGGCCAGAGCCTCCCTCCTGTGCCAGGTCTCGGCATGACCCGAACGAAACAGACCACGTCCCTCACAGACCTCCCTGCCCCACTTGTCAAGGGGACACCCCACCCACCCAGCGACCCAGCCAGGAGCCTGCACATGAGCCTGTGCCAAATGTCTGTGCCTTGGTTTGGGTTCTCACCACTGACCGCATCTCAGCAGCATCTGGCAGTCAGCCATCCTGGTGCACTCTGCCTTTCATGTCCCTCTCCATGACCCTTCTCCCGAGTCCTGCCTTTGCCCACCTGCCTGACGTTCCTGTGCACAACTGGGTTATTCCTAAATATTGGAATTTTTGTTTAATTTTATGTCCTTCCTTACCAACATTAAAAGCTGGCAACTGGCTGAGTGTAGTGGCTCATGCCTGTAATCCCAGCACTTTGGGAGGCTGAGGTGGGTGGATCACTTGAGGTTGGGAGTTCGAGACCAGGTTGGGGTCTGTGAAATTTTGAAAACAATTCTGAGGACCAGTTAAGGTTACCAGCTTTTTTTTTTTTTTTTTTTGAGATGGAGTCTCATGTCTCATTCTGTCTCCCAGGCTGGGGTGCAGCAGTACCATCTCGGTTCCCTGTAACCTCTGCCTCCCGAGTTCAAGAGATTATCCTGCCTCAGCCTCCTGAGTAGCTGGGATTACAGGCATGTGCTACCACACCCAGCTAATTTTGTATTTTCAGTAGAGACGGGGTTTCTCCATGTTGGTCAGGCTGGTCTCGAACTCCCAACCTCAAGTGATCCACCCACCTCAGCCTCCCAAAGTGCTGGGATTACAGGCATGAGCCACTGCACTCAGCCAGTTGCCAGCTTTTAATGTTGGTAAGGAAGGACATAAAATTAAACAAGTGAAAAATGGCTATTAGCATTTATTATCACCATAATTTCATGAAAGAAAGGATGCTTGGCCAGGCGAGGTAGCTCAGGCCTCTCATTCTAGCACTTTGGGAGGCTGAGGGGGGAGGATTGCCTGAGCCCAGGGGATAGAGACCAGCTGGATACCATAAGGAGACCCTGTCTTTACCAAAAAAAGTTAAAAAAAAATTAGTCAGGCATAGCAGTGCACACCTGTAGTTCTAGCTAATCGGGAGGCTGAGGTAGGAGGATCGCCTGAGCCCAGCAGATGCAGACTACAGTGAACTGTGATTGCGCCACTGCTCTCCAACCTCATCAACAGAGCAAGACCCTGTCTTAACAACAAAAACACTGCCTTAGCTGCCCCCGACAGCCACCCCACAAATGAGGAAGGGTGAAACCTCAGAATGAGGGGCGCTTTTGGCACCCAGACATTGTGGAGGTGGACACACAGCCTTTTCTGTGCTTGTCCCCACTGGGCTTCTCTCCGCAGACCATGCCGGGTGGTGTTTGGAACCCAGCTAGAGGTGAGTCATTTCTCCTCAGCAGACTGTCGGCTCCTCAAGAGGCTTATTTATTTGTTTCTGCACAAGTGGAGGAGCAGTGATGAGCTCTCTGTTGAGTGGTTTAAAGGCTGTGAGGAAAGGTGTGAAGTAGGGCCGCTTGCTCAGCGTCGGGGAGTGGCCTGGCACTGCTGAGCCTGTGGGTCCCATGGTCTCTCCTCCCCTCTTCCTGTGGCTTTGTGGTTCATTCCCACTTTAACCCCAGAAACCTGAGCAGCCAGAGGTTACTGGCCTTTCTCTGGCTGTGCTGGGGGTCAGGACTGAGGGTAGAAACTTTCTTCTTAAAGCATCTCTCTTGAGTATAGTATGAAGAGCCTTTAAAAAACCCAGGCTGGGCGCTGTGGCTCACACCTGCAATCCCAGCACTTTGGGAGGCCAAGGTGGGCAGATCACTTGGGGTTGGGAGTTCAAGACCAGCCTGACCAGCATGGAGAAAACCTGTCTCTACTAAAAATACAGAATTAGCAGGGAGTGGTGGTGGGCACCTGTAATCCCAGCTACTCGGGAGGCTGAGGCAGGAGAATTGCTTGAACCCAGGAGGCAGAAGTTTCGGTTGAACTGAGATCACGATTACAGTCCAGCCTGGGCAACAAGAGCAAAACTCTGCCAAAAAAAAAAAAAAAAGCCGGGGTCCCATTTCTATGGTTCTGAGGTGACAAAGTGGAGCCTAAAAGGCTCCAGACAGAGCTGACTCTGCTGCATTTGGGAAACTGCGGAACTGCATGAGCGTCCATGGTCAGTCATATTTCCTATTCACTGCTGCCCCATCTTCTTTTCTTATTCTTTTTTTTAAGAGATGAGGTCTCACTACGTTACACAGGCTGGTCTCAAACTCCTGGCCTTAAACGATTCTTCCACAGCCTCCGAAAGTGCTAGGATTACAGGTTTACAGTCCAGCCTGTCCCCATCTTCTTTGTCTTCTGATTTTAGCTTTCATTCTAGTGCCCCTACACCCTCAGGTCATCCTTTAGACACCTGGGCTATGAGTGTAACTGGTTTTTTTTGATTTTTTGAGACGCAGTTTCGCTCTTGTTACCCAGGCTGGAGTGCAATGCCGCGATCTTGGCTCACCACAACCTCCGCCTCCCAGGTTCAGGCAATTCTCCTGCCTCAGCCTCCTGAGTAGCTGGGATTACAGGCACGCGCCACCATGCCCAAGCTAATTTTTTGTATTTTTAGTAGAGACGGGGTTTCACCATGTTGACCAGCATGGTCTTGATCTCTTGACCTCGTGATCCACCCGCCTCGGCCTCCCAAAGTGCTGGGATTACAGGCGTGAGCCACCGCGCCCGGCCCGAGTGTAACTGTTTTCTGCTGGGCTGGGCTGGGCTGGGCAGAACTCAAAGGAATAAGAAACTGGTCCCTCCCATGAATTAATTCTAGGTTCAATTCTGGTCACACTTGCTGTGTGGCCTTGGACAAGTCACTCTCCCTCCCTGGGCCTCTGTTTCCCCTCTGTACAATGAGAAGAATGCATTCTTACATCCCCTCTAGTGCTGCTGGTGTGTGGTTTCCCCCTTACTGGTGACAGCATCCTCCAGGAATTCTGGAATCCCTCCCCAGCAAAGAAGCAGGATCACCCTCTCCCCGCCTCCTTGCTAGTCCTTCTTACTCCTGGCCCGGCGAGGCTCGTCATTTTTGTTTAAACCATTCTGTGGAATTTTAGAATTCTTGATGGAAAAATGAGCTGACAAGAAAATGTTTTGAAATCCAGAGCATTCCGCTCACTGCCTGTTACGGTTAAGACCCGGCTTTCACTTAGATACTTAGCCTCCTCTTGGCTTCGGGTTTCTATAGAAATGCTGTTCCCGCAGTTGGGGAGGGGGCCGTGAGGATGCCTGGTCCACATCCCTGCGGCTGCAATGTTTATTAGACCCATGCAGGCAGGTGAATATTTGTTTGTATATTTTTTATTGCAAAAAAAGGTGCAGAGAAGGAAATTGAAATAGTGCTTACATATGGTGATGTGTATCTTTCCATTTTCTTCTTCCTGTATGTAGATGTATAGTATTATGTATTGTATTACACAATACATAATCATATAAGTATGTTTCTTTAGAAAGTTTGGATCGGCCGGGCGCGGTGGCTCAAGCCTGTAATCCCAGCACTTTGGGAGGCCGAGGCGGGCGGATCACGAGGTCAAGAGATTGAGACCATCCTGGTCAACATGGTGAAACCCCGTCTCCACTAAAAATACAAAAAATTAGCTGGGCATGGTGGCGCATGCCTGTAATCCCAGCTACTCAGGAGGCTGAGGCAGGAGAATTGCCTGAACCCAGGAGGCAGAGGTTGTGGTGAGCTGAGATCGTGCCACTGCACTCCAGCCTGGGTAACAAGAGCGAAACTCGTCTCAAAAAAAAATAATGTTTGGATCAAAATACATGGAATTTTTCTTGTCTTGCTTTTTTTGTATATCATGTCTTCAATGTTTTTCTAAAATATTTTTGGCCAGGTGTCACTACACCTGGCCATGCCTGGCACATGCCTGTAGGCCCAGCTACTTGGGAAGCTGAGATGGAGGATCACTGAAACTCAGAATTTAAGGCTGCACTGAACCATGATCATGCCACTGCACTCCAGCCTGGCAACAAAGTGAGACCCTGTCTCAAAAAATAGAATAATTGGCCAGGTGCAGTAGCTCATGCCTGTAATCCTAGCACTTTGGGAGGCTGAGGTGGGTGGATCCCCTGACGTCGGGAGTTTGAGACCAGGCTGGCCAACATGGTGAAACCCCATCTCTACTAAAATACAAAAATTATCTGGGCATGGTGGCAGATACCTGTAATCCCAGCTACTTGGGAGGCTGAAGCAGAATTGCTTAAACCCAGTGGGTGGAGGTTGCAGTGAGCCGAGATCATGACACTTCACTCCAGCCTGAGCTAAAGAGTGAAACTCCATCTCAAAAAAAGAAAAAATAATACACACACACACACACACACACGTATATGTATAAAATAAATTTTAAAGGTTTTGCATTATACAGTTATCCCATAATTTATATAGATGGTCCCATATGGTTGGATATTTGGTTATTTCCAGCATGCTGTTCTTTTAAATAACGTTGAGATGAACTTTTTTCTGATTCTGAAGCCCCTGAGACAGGACTCCAGGGCCCATGAATCACTAATAATGGACCCTTTCTTCTGTCTGCAGAATCCCGGAGTCCTCCAGCTGAGAAGGTGTCCACCTCCATGCAGGTGAGCTCCTGTTCTTGTAAGAGAGCCAAGGCAGCAGCAGACCTAATTTGGTTTAAATCCCAGCTCTGTCACTTGCTAGAAATGTGACCATGGTGAGTTACCTGTGCTTTTCAAGCCCCTGTGAAAGGGAATCATAGAAGTTCTCTCGTCCCAGGACTGCCAGGCATGGAGCAGCCCTGGCCTGGCACGCAGAACTGTGTCTAGCGGCTGCTATTTCATCTCTGAGCTTTTTGGACACTGCTCACGGCTTAGCTTGAGATTGGATTCTGTTCATCTGAGTCCTTTCCCTGTGGACTCCTGGTGTCATAATTTGCTGGAAAGAGGATTACCTCTGAAGCTGCTTAGCAAATTCCTGGAGTGATCCAATTTCCTATCCAACTGTGTCTCCTCCTGTGGCCCCTTAATTCCCTAAATGCTAAGCTGGGAGGCATAGACATTTCTGGAGCTGTGCAGCACAGGGAAAGAGCCGGGGGCTCTTGAACCGTATCTGTGTTCCATGTAGGAACAGCTGCAGGTGAAGCCCATACCCATGGGGCTACAGTGCTCCCAGCATGGGTTCTGAGGAAACTGACACCAACTGAGGACTGGCACATCCTGCTAAACTGTGAGCCTGGCATTTGCGGTTTCATTCGCTCCTTATGTCGACCTTACAAAGGAGGCCTTGTAAGAGCTTCTTACCATGGGTTAAGAAGTCTGAGGCCCGCGCAGTGGCTCACGCCTATAAGCACTTTGGCTCCCAGCACTTTGGTAGGTCGAGGCGGGTGGATCACCTCAGGAGTTCCAGACCAGCCTGGCCAACATGGCGAACCTCCGTCTCTACTAAAGATTAATTATTATTATTATTATTTTTTGAGACAGAGTTTTGCTGTTGTTACCCAGACTGGAGTGCAATGACACGATCTCGGCTCACCGCAACCTCCACCTTCTGGGTTCAAGCAATTCTCCTGCCTCAGCCTCCCGAGTAGCTGGGACTACAGGCGTGCACCACCATGCCCAGCTAATTTTTGTATTTTTAGTAGAGACGGGGTTTCACCATGTTGACCAGGATGGTCTCGATCTCTTGACCTCGTGATCCACCCGCCTCGGCCTCCCAAAGTGCTGGGATTACAGGCTTGAGCCACTGTGCCTGGCCTAAAGATTAATTATTACAAAATTAGTCTGGTGGATCGTGCCTGTAATCCCAGCTATTCGGGGGCTAAGGCAGGAGAATTGCTTGAACCCAAGGCAGGAGAATTGCTTGAACCCAGGAAGCAGAGGTTGCAGCAAGCTGAGATCGCGCCATTGCACTCCAGCTTGGGTGACAAGAGTGAAACTCCATCTCACAAAAAAGTAAAAAATAAAAAGAAGTCTGTCCAAGGTGACATAGCTCATAAGTGGTGGAGCTAGGATTCCAGTTGAGGTGTTACCTGCCCCTGGCATCGGACCTGTAAGGACGTCAGCTGCCTTCATGTATCCATTGAGTATCTTCTCTGTGTAGGGTGCTGTGCCCTTAAGCTTTTATTGGAGAGACAGGTGGAAAGAAAGCCTTTCTATCCACTTATCAGGTGTGGATAGAAAAACCTGCAAATAATAGGATTATTGTCTTTTCCACTGTTACAGATGAAATGGAGAAAGGAATGCTTTGGGTGGATCAGGGAGGGCTCTAAGGAGGAGGTAATTCCTGAACTGGTTCTGAATGATGGTGGAATCTGCAGAAACAGGCTGATGGTGAAAAATGTCTTTTTTAGGCACCAACTACTAATAAAGACGACAATAATACTCTCCCCAGAGATTCTGCAAATGCGACAAGCCTCCCAGGTAAGGAATGGGCGTTTTCATATTCCCAGGGTCTGAGGATAGAAGATTTGTCTCTGCAGAAAGTCCTTTCTTATTTGGACAGGTCGTCAGAGGATCAATGGCAGAATTTTTTTTGAGATGGAATCTCAATCTGTTGTCCAGGCTGCAGTGCAATGGCGTGATCTCGGCTCACCACAACCTCTGCCTCCTGGGTTCAAGTGATTCTGTTGCCTCTCAGCTCACCTCAACCTCCACCTTCTGGGCTCCACTGCCCCGAATAGCTGGGGCAGTAGGCACATGCCACCATGCCTGGCTAATTTTTGTATTTTTAGTAGAGACGGTGTTTTACTATGTTGGCCAGGCTGGTCTTGAACTTCTGACCTCAGGTGATCCACCTGCCTTGGCCTCCCAAAGTGCTGGGGTTAAAGGCATGAGCCACCGCACCCGGCCAGAAATGTTCTTTTATTACTTTATATGTTGAAGTTTGGTATTGTCAGCTAAGATAAAATGAGGATACCGTAAGAAGGGAGGAATAAAGCAGTGAGATATTATCCAATGGGCCCACGATACAAAAGAATGTGCTGTAAACAAGATTGTTGGAGTCTGAAATGGAATACCTGTTAAGGGAAATCTTTATTTAGGGAGCCCATGATTTCCATGCTTCTGATTCCCTATCCCTGCAAGATCAGGAAAACTTACCAGTATTTGAATCAAGAAAGATCACAAGTCCTGTGTTTGACTAGGTGTATGGGACTTGTGGAATCTGGACTCCAGAGATTCAGTAGTTGAGTGACTCCAGCTGATGGCTTTTGGGCTTCGCTAGGGCGTCCTTGGCCTCATTCCCCATCTCTGGGAGAATTCCTGCCTGCACCTGATACTGGCTCCCTCTGCTACACCAGCCCAGGTGTAAAGCCCTACCGTGGTGCAGTGCACCTGTGGAGCTCTGCACGGCTGGGGACTCGGAGAGGATTAGAGCCATCCTGTTCTCAAGGAGGCTACAGTCCAGGCTCTGACAGAGAGTAAACTGCTAACTGTGACAAAGAGCAGAGTGTGAGATGGGCCAAAAGGGAGGCACAGGTAAAGCCAAGTGGGGTTTAGAGATTTGAGAGAGTGTATCAAGCAGAGCAGTCACAGAAAGCTCATGGAGGAAGTGCCTTTGAAATGGGCTTTGAATGGTATGGGTGGGTTGCAAGAGGTTGGGTGTTTAAAGGTTGCTGTGGGCCAGGTGCGGTGGCTCACGCCTGTAATCCCAGCACTTTGGGAGGCTGAGGCAGGAGGATCACCTGAGATCAGGAGTTCAAGACTAGCCTGGCCATTTCACAGAACAACTTCAACATGGTCTGTGAAAATAAGACAAACAAACAAAAAGACCAGCCTGGCCAACATGGTGAAACCCCTTCTCTACTAAAAATACAAAAATTAGCCGGGCATGATAGCGGGTACCTGTAATCCCAGCTGCTTGGGAGGCTGAGGCAGGAGAATTGCCAGGAGGCAGAGGCTGCAGTGAGCTGAGATCGTGCCACTGTACTCCAGGCTGGGTGACAAGAGTGAGACTCCATTTCCAAAAAGAAAAGGAACAAATATAAAAGATGATGAAGTATTAATAAGTGAGCAAGCCAAGCATACTGCTTTCATCACACGGCTGTGCCTCTCAAGAGATGTGGGACGCGCTTGGAAGAACTTGTTGGAACCAGCGCCCACTCACCAGCCTGGGCTCACTGCACTGCCTGCCTCCAGTAGGCATCTGAAGTGAGGGCCAGCAGGCAGCCTCTTCATCAGTAGTGGGAGGCATTTCAGGTAGAAGAGCTGAATGCTGGGTCCATTCAACTGTGACTGCATTCCCGGCAGAAGGAGATGGTTTTGCTTAGATGTACCCTCTGTTTGGTCCAGGGTCTCCGGCAGTGGTAGGAAGAGCCTTTCTGTGGGAAGACAGGGCTGCTTGCAAAGCTAGTTTGTTCTCTCCTTCATTCAAGGAAATGTTTTGGAGATCCTCCTTTGTATTTGGCACTGCATAAGCAGCTGGCAGTGTTACAGTGAAAAAGACACGTGTGGCCCCTGCCTTCGGGGAGCTCAGTCTGGAGGTGGGACTGGAGAAATAAGTGGGAGGGGCGCTTGCTCAGCTTGGAGTGGGGTCAGTTCTCAAAGGAAGCGGCGTCACCTCATCTGAGACCCAAAGGCCATGTAGGGACTGGACAGCAAAGGGTGCAGCGAAGGTGGGGAAAGCAGCCAGGAGAGACGAGGGAATATGTGGGGAGAACCCTGGGGGAAAAAGATAGTGGCTTGCTGGAGAACTGAATGAAGTTCCTACGGTTGGGGCTTCGGTACCAGATGCAGGGACTGGCAAGAGATGGCAGCCCTGTGGAGAAAACTGCTGTCAAATACTTGATTTAAAGCATCTAGTCCTCCCTGATATTGTCTTCGATGGAACGGCCATACCATCAAGGAGGTCCCCCAAGCCTTCCGTTGTTGTACCCCCTCGGAGCCTTATGGGGGCAGGTGGGATGCCACCAGAAAAGCCACCTTGAAAGTGAGTGGGAGTCCGTGGCTAGCCACAGGCGCTCAGAAACCCTGAGCTTGAGGTGCCTCTCTTGCCAGGTGGTGGAATCCTGGAGTCTGACAGATTAGGCTGGGGTTGATTCTTATAGAGTGGGTTTTGTTTAAAAAAAAAAAAAACAAAACAAAATAAACCAGCAAACGAAACAGTCAAGCTTGTCAGGTGGCCTGCTGATTGGCGGAGCTGTTTCCTTTTCTGGGAGGGGTTGGAGGGGAAGGTTCCTTTGAGGCCTTTGACAGCACCAGCTAAGTGGTTTTCTTCTCCTCCTCCTGTTCCTTTTTCTCTGTATTCTCCTCTTCCTCCTCTATTTTCATTTCTTTTAACCTAGTGCAAGATTCTTCTTCGGTACCACTGCCCACATTCCTGGTGGCTGGAGGGAGCCTGGCCTTTGGAATGCTCCTCTGCGTTGCTGTTGGCCTGAGGTGAGATGGGTCCTGTAGAATGGCCCTGTGGTGTTCTCGTATCTAGCTTTCCTTTGCCCATTCTGAAATTTACAGTGCATCTATTCATTCATTTATCCATTCATCAAATGGATACACACACCACAACACACACAGTAGGTCAGGAGTTCGAGACCAGCCTGACCAACATGGTTAAACCCCATTTCTACTAAAAATACAAAAGTTAGCTGGTCATGGTGGTGGGGACATGTAATCCCAGCTACTCAGGAGGCAGAGGCAGGAGAATTGCTTGAACCCGGGAGGTGGAGTAGGTGCTGTGTGTGTTGTGGTGTGTGTACAAGTCCCGTTGTAGGTGCTGCAGGAGACAGTGCTGGGCAGGACACGTACAGTATCAGGAGGAAGCCAGGCACTAAGGGGCACTCACTGGTGCGGTTAGAGCTACAAATAGAGTGCCCTTGAGGAGAACTGACCTGGTGTTAAGGAGGAAGAAGAATTGGTTTGAGGAAGAAGAGAAAGAAGAGGGTTCTTTCTTCCTTTTCTTGGTCAGGGTCTTACTTACTCTGTCACCCAGGCTGGAGTGCTGTGGTGCAATCTTGGCTCCCGGGACAACCCCCACCTCCCAGGTTCAAGTGATCCTCCCACCCCAGCCTCTGGAGTAGCTGGGACTGCCGGTGCTTTCTGCGTGTTAGCTCATCGAACCCTGCCGGTGGCCCTGACCTAGCTTGACCACCGCGTGTGGGGTGGGTTGAAAGATTAGCAGGATGATTACTCAAATTGGATCCCGGGTTGTTTTCACTTTGCTTTTTCGACGAGGTAGAGAACAAGTCGTCTAAAGAGTGTGTGGAAGATAAGATTCTAAATGAGTGGAGGTAGCTCCTTGGGGATGTGAAGCCTTTTGTGTGTTTTGGCCATTGAGGGGCCGTGTCAGCGTTCAGGGGCCCACCTCCTGCCTGAAAGAGGATTCCTTTCCTTGGCCTAGGCACACCCTCCTGTGTTCTGGCTCTCTGTCCACATTAGGGCTTCAACAGGCTCTTCTCATAACCCACCACAGCCCCGATAGAGTAGATATGATATCCATTTGACAAGGGAGGAAACTGAAGCTGAAAGAGATGGAGCGATAGCAGCTGTAAGAATAGGCCGGGCTCGGTGGCTCACACCTGTAATCTCAGCACTTTGGGGGGCTGAGGTGGGTGGATCACCTAAGGTCAGGAGTTTGAGGCCAGCTTGGCCAACACGGCGAAACCCCATCTCTACTAAAAATACAAAAATTAGCTGGGCGTGGTGGTACACACCTGTAATCCCAGCTACTGAGAGGCTGAGGTAGGAGAAACGCTTGAACTCAGGAGGCGGAGATTGCAGTGAGCTGAGATCGAGCCACTGCACTCCAGCCTGGGTGACAGAACAAGATTTTGCCTCAAAAAAATAAAATAAAATAAAAATAAGAATAAGACCAGGAGTCTAACCAAACTCCTGTTCTTTTGATGGGGCCTTAGGGGTCATCTAGTCAAACTCTTTCATTTTATAAATGAGGGAACAGCCCCCAAAGGTAAAATGACTTGCCCTAGGACAAGCAAGAGCCAGGAGTGGAACACACGCCCCGAGAATCCCTGTCCATGGTCCTCACCTGCTATTGGCTAAGTGCTGGGCCCAGCTGGTCCCATCAGCCCACCACTGGCCCTTACCATGCAGCGCCATCTTGGTGTGTTGTAACTGCTAATGGAGGAGCAGTGGGTTGGGAACAGACCTGGTTTGCTCTTCTGCTGATGATGCTTGGACACTGGCTGGTTGCTAAACAACCAGAGTCCCTGCAGGCACAGAGAGGGCCAGTGCCCTGTGCTGAGAACTTGCCAGGGATTTATTTCCTAGGCTAGTGAGTTTCCTTTTTCTTCCGTATAAGGCAAATCTATTTGGAAAGAGACCAGTTATTTCAAGTGATGAAGAAGTCTTCTATTCCCCAAATCCCCTCTATCCAGCAAAGTGTATAAACTTAGAAATACTGTGGGGCTCTGGGCTGCCAAAATGGCTGAACCATGGCTACCATGCGATGGCCACATTTACAATAGATGGAGTGTGAGGGGCAGGTTGACCTTGTCCTGCCAGTCTATACTATATTTTTTGTATTGCTGTAAATATTTTCTAGCAATATCGGTGATTTTTTCCTTTTTTTTTTTAACTCATTCTTTTTTTTGGAATCTTAGATATTTTTAAAAAAATTAAATATACTATTGAAAAAGGCTCACCATCTTATAGGAGCCAATTCTTCCCACCCTAGTCCCTGTCCCCCGATTCTCTGTCTTTATTTTAGGTTATCAGGCACTGGGAAAATAGGATTCTCCTAGTAGAGAATTACTTTTCTGTGTATTTATCTAGAATGAACTTGGCATCATTAAGTGAGGACCTCCTACGTGTATGCCTATGACTTAAATACCATTTTGTTTTGGATATAGTGTATCTTTCCAGTATTTTAAAATCAAGAGTTCTCCTATCTCCACGGGGGGGCGGGAAGGGGGTATGGGCAGAGGGGCTTTCACGGTGTCTTAGGGCATGGAAGTGGCTGGGTGCAGTGGGTACTGTCTGTGGCCTTTGGGGTAAGGGGTGGCACCTTGGTTTCTACATATCTTTCTAAAAAACAGTGGAATTTGAGCATTTTAAAAAACCTCTTTTAGCTACAGAATCTTTTCTTTAAACAAAATGTTTTGAAGCCCAAATATGTGAAATAGATAAAAAGTGGAGGTCAAGGTGCAAAAGAAGGCAGCAGAGAGCTCATCTGTTTCTTCTTCCTGCCTGCCCGCTTCCTCTCCAGCCCCCAGGCCCTGTTTATACCCATCCGGGTCAGCTCTGGATACCCTCAGGCTGGCTGGTTTCAAAGGCCTCTTTGAGTTTAGTGATTTTCAGAAAAGGATTCATACTCTTCTCAGAATATTTCAAAAGGAAAGCTCACCTTTCTTGGTTACCCATTCGGTTACTTTGAAAAAAAACTGAGGGCAGAGATTGCTTCCATATTAGTTAAATAAGGTCAATAGGGTCTTTAAAAATATATACATACACACATACACAAATGTATGTGATACATGACTATTAACTGGTGATTTGCTAAATAATGACAAATGGAAGAAAATATATGTCATCCAAAGGGGGCCACTGTTAATTTTCAAAATGTAAATGTGATTGAAGTCTAGCAAGCATACAGAAAAGTTCACACATCATATGGACAGCACCATGCAGTGCACACACCCATGTCATTGTAATCATAATGACATGCATGTGGTAAGTCAAGATTCGGAGACACCAGGTTGCATCAGAGAAAGAGGTTTAATGAGGCCGGGCGCGGTGGCTCACGCCTGTAATCCCAGCACTTTGGGAGGCTGAGGCGGGAGGATCACGAGGTCAAGAGATCGAGACCATCCTGGTCAACATGGTGAAACCCCATCTCTACTAAAGATACAAAAAATTAGCTGGGCATGGTGGCGCATGCCCATGATCCCAGCTACTCAGGAGGCTGAGGCAGGAGAATTGCCTGAACCCAGGAGGCGGAGGTTGCGGTGAACCGAGATCGCGCCATTGCACTCCAGCCTGGGTAACAAGAGCGAAACTCCATCTCAAAAAAAAAAAAAAAAGAAAAGAAAAAGAGGTTTAATGATAAGGTCACTTAGGGAGGAGATGGGAGGAAACCTCAAATCCAGCTCCCCAAGGAATTTGGGGCTAGGGTCGTAAAGATGCTGGACTTGGCCAAAGCATGGAGATACTTGACTGGTTGCAGAGTGCAGGGTGAAACCCTGGGACAGGGAGGTGAGAACCTGTCTTCTCATGCCAGTGCGGTTCCTCTGCGAGGGTCTTCAAACTGGTTGCTGGAATTTGGGTTCTGAAAAACATCTTTAGTGATCCTTAAACAAAAGTCTTAGGACCCTAATGTCAGAAATCCCATATACAGAAACAGCAGGAATGCGAAGGTTAGTATCTAGGGCTACGTGACTTTTTGCAACAAGGAAATGGGCCAGAGTGCAGCCTGATTAATGCTCCGTTATAACTATTAATATATTTCTGTCCAGAACCCAGCGTGCAGTTTTTGTCAACCCCGTGGAGATGGTTTCACAATCAACACCCAGATCAAGAACACTTAATATTTAGACGAATTTCCTGAGTCTTTTTCCTCTGCCTAGTTTCTTGTTTGTTTTTTCACAGCCATGTTTATTCTGTATCCTCAACCTTGCCTCCTGCCTTTCACACTCGGCACTATAACATAGGCATTCTTTTCTTTCACATTTGTACAAATTCTTTGTAAGTCTCATTTTCTTTTTTTTTTGAGGCGGAGTTTCGCTCGTTACCCAGGCGGGAGTGCAGTGGCGCGATCTCGGCTCACCGCAACCTCCGCCTCCTGGGTTCAGGCAATTCTCCTGCCTCAGCCTCCCGAGTAGCTGGGATTACAGGAAAGCGCCACCGTGCCCAGCTAATTTTTTGTATTTTTAGTAGAGACGGGGTTTCACCATGTTGACCAGGATGGTCTCGATCTGTTGACCTCGTGATCCACCCGCCTCAGCCTCCCAAAGTGCTGGGATTACAGGTGTGAGCCACCGCGCCCGGCTGTAAGCCTCATTTTCGTTAGCCAGGTGTTAGATGGATAAACGAAGTTCTCCTAATCAACCTCCCATTCCTCCTAATTGGTGGCACCCAAACATTATCAATTATTTGGGTGTTATTTTTCTTTTCTTTTCTTTCTTTATTTTTTGAGATGTATCACTCTGTTGCCCAGGCTGGAGTATAGTGGCACCATCTTTGTTCACTGAAACCTCCGCTTCCTGGATTCAGCCGATTCTCCTGCCTCAGCCTCCTGAGTAGTTGGGATTACAGGTGTGTGCCATGACAGCTGGCTAATTCTTTTTGTATTTTTAGTAGAGATGTGACTTTGCCGCATTGTTCAGGCTGGTCTTGAACTCCTAACCTCAAGTGATCCACCCACCTCAGCCTCCCAAAGTGCTGGGATTACAGGCGCGAGCCACCATGCTCAGTCCTTATTTTGCTTTTATAAACAACACTGTGTTGAACATCTTTGTGCACTAATCTTTTTCCATTGCTATGTTCTTTCTTTTCCCAGAGGTAGAATTCCTGGGTCAGAGAGTCTGAATTCTTTGAAATCCAGAGTGTAATTAATGACTTGCTCCTCAGTCCTCTCCTAGATGCCATTCAGTGACTCAGCATTGCTCCAATCAGCAGTCCTGCTGAGCTCTCTTCCTCTGTGGTGTCCAAGTGGTGAAAGCCCAAAGTAACATTCTGCAGATTGTTTATCCCATTTGGATACCAGGCTAAGAGCCAGTGGCAGATTTGGAGCCAACTATTAATTATTTATCATAACAAGGACAGGAATAACCTGTCGATATAAAAAGAAATGCAAGGAAAAACCCCAAATCTTGTTTTTGACATTGATTTCCCCTCCTCTTTCCCAGCCCTTCCTGGAGTAACTGATCTTCGATGGAATTGAGGGAGGCCACCTTGCTCCCACTTTGGGGTTAGTAGGCATGCCAATCACAAAGTGGGAAGCAAGAGGAAGGTGCTGAGGCTTGGGGCGCTGGCCACCCCGGCACAGTTGAAGGGCCCCTTCAGGAAGGGGACGTGACTGTGGCTTTGAAGATCCATGTCGCCATCTCATCTTTCTCTGAGCTGTCAAGTGACTTTTCTCAGGTCCTGAGCCCTGGCTTTGGGCCCAGACTGCAGCGCTATGAACGAAGCTGTGATCAGAGAGATGTCTATCTCCTTCCTGTGTAGCACTGACTTTCCTGTCAGATGAGTCAACTCGTGCCCAGTGGTGCCCACGGCTGAGTCTGTGGGAACTCACCAGTGTGGCGGGAGTGGACCCAGAGGTGTGGGGAGAACTGGGGAGGTGGGCGGCATTGGGACTGAGAGGAACAGCAGGGCTGTTGAGGGAGCAGTGTGGCCCTTTTCCTGCTATCACATGGTGGTTGCAAATTATCTGCCTCCCGCCAGCCTTACTTTGTCTGAGAGCCCCATTTTTTTCTCTTTTTTTTCCTTGGGGCGGAGTTTTGCTCTTGTTGCCCAGGCTGGAGTGCAATGGCCTAATCTCGGCTCACTGCAACCTCTGCCTCCCGGGTTCAAACGATTCTCCTGCCTCAGCCTCCCGAGTAGCCGCAAACAGGCATGTGCCACCACGCCCAGCTAATTTCGCATTTTTAGTAGAGACAGGGTTTCTCTATGTTGGTCACACTGGTCTTAAACTCCCATCCTCGGGTGATCCACCTGCCTCGGTCTCCCAAAGTGCTGGGATGTAGTGAGCCACTGCGCCCAGCCCGAGAGGCCCATTTTCTTTCTCTACTAAAAGAATACTTTATTTTTCTTTTTTTAAGTAAATGGATTTGGGACTGATGATGTGTATCTAATGAACAGCCTCTGGAATGGGATGATTGAGGGACTGTGAAGTGACTTTTTGGGGTGTTAAAAGGACACTCATGGCCACACATGCCTCAGTTTCCTCACTTGTAAATTGGACCAACAATACATACCTTTTTCTTTGGGAGAGTTTTGGAAACTCACCCAAATTCACCATACTCTGAATTTCACCGTACTTCAGAGTATGGTGAACTCCCTGATGATAAAAAACAGCCGGGTTGGGTGTGGTGGCTCATGCCTATATAATCCCAGCACTTTCGGAGGCTGAGGCTGGCAAATCTCTTGAGCCCACGTATTTGCGACCAGCCTTAGCAACATGGCAAAACCCTGTCTCTTTGAGAAATACAAAAATCAGCTGGATCTGGTGGCATACACCCCAGCTACTCAGGAGGCTGAGGTGGAAGAATCACCTGAGCCCATGGAAGTTGAGGCTGCAGTGAGCTGAGATCACACTGCTACACTCCAGCCTGGGTAACAGAGCAAGACCCTGTCTTAAAACAAACTAGGCTGGGTGCAGTGGCTCATGCCTGTAATCCCAGCATTTTGGGAGGCCGAGGTGGGCAGATCACCTCAGATCAGGAGTTTGAGACCAGCCTGATCAACATGGAGAAACCCCGTCTCTACTAAAAATACAAAATTAGCTGGGTATGGTGGTGCATGCCTGTAATCCCAGCTACTCAGGAAGCTGAGGCAGGAGAATCTCTTGAACCCAGGAGGTGAAGGTTGCAATGAGCTAAGATTGGGCCATTGCACTCCAGCCTGGGCAACAAGACCGAAACTCCATCTCAAAAAAAAAAAAACAACGAACTAACAAAAAAACAGTGGATGGGATAGTTATTGCTCCTTTGAGCTGAAACCTGGGAACGCCAGGCCACCAGGGCAGCCAGCGGTTGGTGTTTTCCACTGTGGGCTTGTCACAGGGGGAGCTAAACATCTGTGTGTTTGTCTTTGGTTGTTGGTGTGAAGGCTCAAGAAGACGTGGAAGCGGCGGGTTCGGAAGGAAGGCAAGACCAGCATGCACCCGCCGTACTCTTTGGGGCAGCTGGTCCCGGAGAGGCCCCGACCCACCCCCGTGCTTGTTCCTCTCATCTCCCCGCCGGTGTCCCCCAGCAGCCTGGGGTCTGACAACACCTCGAGCCACAGCCGACCAGATGCCAGGGACCCACGGAGCCCTTATGACATCAGCAACAGAAACTACTTCTTCCCCGGATAGCTGGCCGGGTGGGGCGGGCAGGCTGGGTGTCAGGCACGTTGGACCCTGTGGATGATGGAGTCCAAACGGGCTCAGCAAAAGATGCTTGTCACCGCCATGCCAGCTTGTCTCAGGGGCGTGGGGCCTTTGGCTTCACTGTTACAGAAGAGCCTTGTGGAGGTTCTTGTGCCGGGGAAAATCCGTCTGCTGCAGCTGTTCAGAAGGAAGACGTGGTTCAGGTTTCAAACCTCGATTTCCAAATGCCCTGCTTAAAGGCGTTACAGTGGACTTGGGCCACTGCGGAGAGAACTGTGTCGAGACTCTTTGGACATTCATGTGGACACTCAAAGCTGGGCGGCTTGGTGAGGCCTCCGTGTGGAGAAGTGGCTGGCAGCCCACCCCCCATCACCTCTGCACAAGCTGCACCCTCAGGCAGGTGGGATGAATTTCCAGCCAAAGCTGCCTCCAGCCGCCCGGCTCCTGGCCCACAGCAGGGGCTTATCTTCCAGCTCAAACTCTTAAAACCCAAGTGCCTTCTCAAATTCTGTTCTTCTAGGCCTGGGGACGGCTTTTACTGAAACCACCAAGGCTGGGGGAGGAAGCTGTCTCTTCCCTTTCTTCCCCACAGTTGAAAAACAGCTGAGGGTGGGTGGGTGAATAATACAGTATCTCAGGGCCTGGTCATTTTAAATGGAATTGTAATTAGTTCCTCATTAGCATGTTGCTAAATGTGAATGATAATCCTAGGCATCTGCGAATACAGAGGCAACTGCATTGGCGTCAGGTTGCAGGACCTCAGGTGAAAAGCAGAGGAAGGACAGGAGTGGGGCACAGGGTCCCCACCATCCCCTGGAGTGGGGGCTGAGTGGGGGATCACAGCCTCTGAAAAGCAGTGTTCTCTGTTCTCCACCTCCCGCAAAGGAGAGCGGGCAGCAGGGAGGGTTCCTGCCAGTGCTGAGATCAAAACTGTTTCCCTGCAAGTTTTGTTTGTCAGCCAAACCTGGGTAACTAGGGAAGATAATATTAAGGACGACGTGAAAAGAAAAATGAGCCTGGCAAGGATGCATTTTAACTTGGTTTTTTAAAAAAACTGCTGACTATTTTATCTTGAGAGGGTGGAATAGCCAATAGTTGCTGTGTCAGCATAGAAGTAACTTACTTAGGTGTGGGGGAAGCACATAACTTTGTTTAGCCTAAAACCAAATCAAGTGAAAAAGGAGGAAGAGAAAATATATTTTGCCTGCCGGGCATGCTGGCTCATGCCTCTAAGCCCAGCACATTGGGAGGCTGAGGCTGGAGAATCACTTGAGTCCAGGAGATTTTTTGTTTGTTTGTTAATGGAGATGGGGTTTCACCATGTTGGCCAGGCTGGTCTTGAACTCCTGACCGAAAATGATCTGCCCACCTCAGCCTCCCAAAGTGCTGGGATTACAGGCGTGAGCCACCACGCCCGGCTGAGTCCAGAAGTTTGAGATCAGCCTGGGCAATGTGGTGAAACTCCATCTCTACAAAAAAACCACAAAAATTAGCTGGGTGTGGTGGAGTGCACCTGAAGTCCCAGATACTTGGGAGTCTGAGGAGGGAGAATCTCTGAGCCAGGCAGTGAGCTGAGATTGCACCATTGAAAGGGTGACAGAGTGAGTGAGATCCTGTCCCCCCAAAAAAGAAGAGAAAAAATATTTTTCCTATTAGAGAAGAGATTGTGGCTTCATTCTGTATTTTGTTTTTGTCGTAAAAAGTGGAAAAATAGTCTGCTGCTTCTCTACTCTAGGGAAAAACCAGCCAGCGTGTGCCTGCTCCCCTAGGCGGTTATGGAGAGGGTGTCTGGTCCCTGTCCCAGTGCTGGGAAGGAAGCCTCCCACAACTACTATGCAGGGTCCTAGAAATTCCCCACCCCGAAAACCATGAGCTTTCTGCTATCAAAGGGGAGATCCACTTAAAAAAATCCCTTACCTCGGTGCCTTCCTCTTTTCATTAGTTCCTTGAGTTGATTCAGCTCAGCAAGAATTGAAGCACAACTGAACCTTTAGCAGTGATACCGTGACTAACCGCCTCAGCTGACTTTCTGTCCCAGCTTTGAAAATTCAGTGGCGTTAGTGGTTACCCAGTTAGTTCTCAAGTTTATCAGGGTATTTCAGAGTGGTGATATGATTTAAATCAGCTGTGCAAGCATGGCCCCAAAATTTACCAGACCACAAACCTTTTTTTTTTTTTTTTTTTTTTGAGATGGAGTCTCTCTCTGTCCCAGGCTGGAGTGCAGTGGCACAATCTCAGCTCACTACAACGTCTGCCTCCCAGGTTCAAGTAATTCTCCTGCCTCAGCCTTCTGAGTAGCTGGGATTACAGGCACGTGCCATGACACTCAACTAAATTTTTGTATTTTTAGGAGAGACAGGGTTTCACCATATTGGCCAGGCTGGTTTTGAACTCCTGACCTCGTGATCCGCCAGCCTTGGCCTCCCAAAGTGCTGCGATTACAGGTGTAAGCCACTGTACCCGGCCCCACAAACCTTTCTCTTAGAAAAACAATCCACCAGACAGGTGCAAAAGGATGAAAATGACCATGTTTTATTTATGGTTTACCAGATTCAAGTTGTTACTATTTTCAGCAAGCTGTGATTTTCATTGCTGGGTTTGACTGTAGATTTTAGACCCCTAAGTTGACAGGCATGCGGTGGCTCATGCCTGTAATCCGAGCACTTTGGGAGGCCGAGGTGGGAGGGTTACTTGAGCTCAGGAGTTTGAGACCAACTTGGGCAACACAGACACTGTCTCTATTAAACAATAATATTTAAGAAAAAAAAATGGGCAGGCAGGTGGTTATGGTGGTTCCCTCCCATCCTGCCACATAAAGTTTCTGAGACTTGAGAACAGCAAAAATGCTGTTAAAGGGAAATATTAAGAATGAGGATGTGCACGAAGAGAGGTGATTCTGTGCCCACGGTTCTTTGATTCCTGGCACTGTTTTACCCACATATGGTGTTACCAAAGCCGGGGCAGAACCACGCTGGCGGAAGATGTGAAATCCAGATAGCTCATTATTGCCAAGAGCTAGGCAGCTTTGATCTCCGAATTGTTATTGCTTTCATTATTATCGTAATGGAACTGCCTTTTTTTTTTTTTTGTATTTAGGAGGGTTTTTTTTCCCCTTTATTTTTCATAAGCTAATGTAAATGAAGAAACAGTGCCTTCTTTGGGCTGTTAGGCCTGGTTCAGTGTACACAGGTATACACCCTCAGCTTTCTCTGTCCTCGAATCTGTGGTGACTGCACACGTGTCTTCATCCACGGGGCATTTCCACCGGCGTTTCTGCGGCAGTGCTGTTGTTCACCTAACACCTGTGGCCGTCTGCCACGCAGCCAGACGTCAAACGCTGGGACACAGACCATTTAGATGAAATAAGACATCTTAGCCTCCTGGGTGGGGACAGTCAGAAATAGGTTGGTTCAACATCTAACGTAAAATGATCAATCATGTTTGTAGCATTAATGAAATATTTTAAGAACTCTGTCCAGGGCTAGCATTGGCTGTGTTGAGAGGCTCTTGGTAACTCGGAGAGCTCTTGACCTTGATGGGGACTTGTCCTCCCCTTTGTTTGTCAGGCTCTGAGCTCACACCAAGCCTCTGGCCTTTCCCTGCTGTCTTGGGAGAAGGGAAAGTGGTTGCCTCAGCAGGGTGTGGAATCTGCTGCTGGAACCGGGCTGGAAGCCCGCCTGGTGGTGAACAGGGCCCAGCAGGGCAGGCTGGAAGTGTTGTAGTCTATGGGTCTGTTTCCTGGAGAATGTTCAGGAATGTCTTCCTGGCTCTTTGGTGCTCAGCTGTATCATCTTACAGCACAGTCTAAAGGCTGACCCAGGTGGGGAGGATGCTGTCACCAGCTCCAGGTGGAGTTGGTGAGAAATCTATCTTAATTTGGAGATGCAGCGGCAACCCGTGACCCTTTGGGGCAAGGGCTCTGCACCCACTTGTCCCGTGCAGCTGCAGGCAGGGGCATGCACAGGGAGGGGCAGGCGGGCCAGCTCAGGGTCTGTGCTAGGTCCTCCTCAGTGCCCCCGAAAGCCCTTCAGCCTCCTGTCCTTGTGGCTGGGCGCCAGCACCAGGGAGTTTCTATGGCAACTTAGAGATTATTAAGGAACATAGCTTTATGAACATATGCTCAAATGAAAATCTACTTTAGCAGGAAAGGATGGGAACAGCGTGTGGCAAGGCTGTTAATTCACAGAGAGACCTTACTGGATGGAGATCACATCTGTTAAATACCTCAACTCTACATTGTTTTCTTAGACAGAAATAATAGTTTCAAGTTTTTGTTTGTCTGTTTGTTTTACCTAATTACCTGAAAGCAAATACCAAAGGCTGATGTCTGCATATGCGGCAAAGGGTCAGTATATTTTTCAGTGTTTTTTCTTCTTACCAGTTATTTTGCATTTAAAGTGAACATTGTAAATGTTTGGAATAAATAATTTTTTAAAATACACTTGAAATGTAATTATTGCTTTGGGCACCTGGGTCATCTTAAAAAAGGCTTGGATGATTAATGAGGAGAAAGGAGTGAGGAAGGGTGGGTGATTCAGTAGAAGCTTTTTTGGGGCTATCCCGTTAATGCAGGATTAAAGGACCTCTCAAAGAAAAGTAGGTAAGTTCAAGGAAGCAGTGATTTCTCAGAAGGCGTTAGTTATGAAAGTATTTCCCACATGAGTCCTGGGATTTCTGGAAGGGGTGTTTGAGCTTCTGCCATGCTTACATCACATTAGCAGGTGGTGGACAGGTGGGAAGGAAAAGGAAGGGCTGCTATTTGTCAGAAGACTGTTTTTTGGACCTGGGTGGGGGTGTAACGGTATCACAAAGGCCACCCTGAACTCTTGATCATCAGAGAGGCCGAATCCATCCCCTACTGAAAAGGATCTTAGGTAGGAAAAACTTGGGACACAGCCATCCACATCTTCCAGAGGAAAAGCCATCATGTGCACTCTGTGGGTGAGAGCTGCTGTGTAAACAGTTGAGGGATGGGGAGGAGAAGGCTGCAGGGAAGCTGGAAGTTATGTAACTCCACTCAAAGCTGGAGTGAGCGGCGCCGCCTCTGGGCCCCCACCTGGGCAGTTAGAGGAAAGCCACAGGACAGGTGACGGCGGCTGCCATCTCCTTCAGGACACCAGGCTCTCTTCTTTGGAGGCTGGTCCTTGTCTTGCAGAAAGCAACGCAGGGACCAGATGTCACCCAGGGGGCCAGGCTGTGTGGGCTGTGGAGGGGGTACAGGAGTGGGCACTGGAGCCAGGAAGTGGAGGGAGCTGCCTCCCTTCCTTCATGACATTGCTGTTACGATGACATGGTTACAGTGCTCTTTCCAGAAGAACCTGGGAGAGCAGATGGTGGTTTCTGCAGAGGACGGCAAGGAACAAGGAGTTATTGGAACAGCCTCCTAAGAAAGCATTTGAGGCACAAGGCAACCAAACCTTCCTACATATCTTGAGAAGTACAGGGCAGGGGCAGGAAACTGTTTGCCATCCTCCAGTAGCAGAGGTGTGCTGGTGAGGTGAAAGGCCTTTAAGGCTGGGCGTGGTGGCTCACTCCTGTAATCCCAGCACTTTGGGAGACCTAGGTGTGTGGATCACTTGAGGTCAGGAGTTCAAGACCAGCCTTAGCCAGGCATGGTGACACACACCTGTAATTCCAGCTACTAGGGAGGCTGAGGCAGGAGGACTGCTTGAACCCAGGAGGTGGAGGTTTCAGTCAGCCAAGATCACACCACTGCACCCCAGCCTGGGTGACAGAGTGAGACTCTGTCTCAAAAAAAAGAAAAGAAAGAAAGAAAAAAAAAGAGGTTCAAATGCAGCACTGCTGTGTACAAGGGTTGGGACGGGAACTCAGAGTAACTCCTTAGGCAGAGTGGGGAGCCAGGGGGCCCCAGGATGTGGGACCTGTGTCGCCATCTTTCAAACACTGCCCAATCTCTAGTATCTTTATGGAAGTTACCATCTTCTGCAGGTGTATGTCACTTAAAAAACAAAACAGGCCAGGCACAGTAGCTCACCCCTGCCATCCCAGCACTTTGAGATGCTGAGGTGGGAGGATCACTTGAGGCCAGAAGTTTGAGACCAGCCTGGTGCACATAGCATGACCCTTTCTCTAAATAAGAAAAAATGAAAATGAGGCTGGGCGCGGTGGCTCAAGCCTGTAATCCCAGCACTTTGGGAGGCTGAGGCGGGTGGATCACAAGGTCAAGAGATCGAGACCATCCTGGTCAACATGGTGAAAGCCTGTCTCTACTAAAAATACAAAAATTAGCTGGGCATGGTGGCACACGCCTGTAGTCCCAGGTACTCGGGAGGCTGAGGCAGGAGAATTGCCTGAACCCAGGAGGCGGAGGTTGCAGTGAGCTGAGATCACGCCATTGCACTCCAGCCTGGGTAACAAGAGCGAAACTCCGTCTCAAAAAAAAAAAAGAAAAAATGAAAATGAGAAAAGAGAAAGTACATTTCCCTGTATCTACAAAAAAGAAGAAAATTAGCCAGGCATGGTGGCACCTGCCTGTGATCCCAGCTACTCGGGAGGCTGAGGCAGGAGGATTGCTTGAGCCCAGAGTTCAAGGTTATAGTGAGCTATGATTGTGCTACTGTGCTCCAGCCTGGGTGACAGGAAGGCCCTGTCTCAAAAAAGAAACAAGCAAACAAAACAACAGCAGTTCAGTCATGTCATATTTCATACTCAGTTTTGTTCTTGGTGGCAATCCACAACTTGAATAAAGCTTTTCAGTGTAGTGTGTGTGTGTGATTAAACATTCAGTTTAGGTGTATGCATTATTCAGTTAAGGGTGTTCTTTCTTCTAAGATAACTTCAAATTGCTTGATAAAGCTGCCCAATGTCCTGAAAGAAATAACTCACTGCATCATGGGAAGCTGCGTTTTTTTGTTTGTTTGTTTTTTGGTTTTTTTTGAGACGGAGTTTTGCTCTTGTTATCCAGGCTGGAGTGCAATGGCACGATCTCGGCTCACTGCAACCTCCGCCTCCTGGGTTCAGGCAATTCTCCTGCCTCAGCCTCCTGAGTAGCTGGGAGTACAGGCACAGGACATCTTGCCCAGCTAATTTTTGTATTTTTAGCAGAGACGAGGTTTCACCACGTTGACCAGGACGGTCTCGATCTCTTGACCTTGTGATCCACCCGCCTCGGCCTCCCAAAGTGCTGGGATTATAGGTGTGAGCCACTGCGTCCGGCCGTCAGTATGATTTTTTAAAGAATGAAATGTATCGGGAAGTGACGCAGTGGCTCACGCCTGCAATCCCAGCACTTTGGGAGGCCGAGGTGGGTGGATCACTTGAGGTCAGGAGTTCCAGACCAGCCTGGCAAACATGGTGAAACCTGGCTCTACTCAAAATACAAAAATTAGCTGGGCGTGGTGGCAGGTGCCTGTAATCCCAGCTACTCAGGAGGCTGAGGCACAAGAATTGCTTGAACCTGGGAGGTGGAGGTTGCAGTGGGCTGAGATTGTGCCACTGCACTCTAGCCTAGGTGACAGGCTGTCTCAAATAAAATAAAGTATCAGAAGGGCAACTGTATTCGATTTTGGTTTTTAAGTTTGTGTGCTGCTCAATAAGAGCTTTTTTTTTTTTTTTTTTTTTTTTTGAGACGGAGTTTCGCTTTTGTTACCCAGGCTGGAGTGCAATGGCGCAATCTCGGCTCACTGCAACCTCCGCCTCCTGGGTTCAGGCAATTCTCCTGCCTCAGCCTCCTGAGTAGCTGGGATTACAGGCACGCGCCACCGGGCCCGGCTAATTTTTTGTATCTTTAGTAGAGACGGGGTTTCACTATGTTGACCAGGATGGTCTCGATCTGTTGACCTCGTGATCCACCCGCCTCGGCCTCCCAAAGTGCTGGGATTACAAGCTTGAGTCACCGCGCCCGGCCTAATAAGAGCTTTTAAATGGCGGAGACAGGTGCGGCGTGGTAGTCTGTTAGCAGAGATAGATGAAGTAAACAGCAGAGGAAGTAGCCCTTGCCCGCACCACGCACGTAGGCAGCGCGTTTTCCAGCAGAGCACAAATGCACCCTGGCATGCAACGTGGCCAGCTTGTTATAACCGTGTTCCTGGCTTCGTCCTCAGGGATTCCAGTTCAGTAGGTCTGAGGCGGGCCCCCAGAAAGCTATACAAGCCTGTCAGATGGTTCTGATGAAGGCGGTGGTCCATCCTGAGAGTGACTGGACCATGAGTTCCACATGAGGTGGGTGCTGGGGTTCCTCATACTTTGGGACCAGGCGGGCTTCCGTGAATCCCTTCTGTGGGCGGCGGGCCTGTGTATGAGAAGGAGGCCAGGTGCCAGCCCTCAAACCGGGCAATCACAATAGCACGTGTGTAAGTTCCACATGTGATGCTGCTGTTCAGTCAGCTTTGAAGATCTCTGTGCTGGGGACCGCAGGGCTGAGGTAAGATTCCACCGCAATGTGTTTCAGTGGGTGTTAACTGGAAAACAAAAATCTATGGCAGCAGAGCAGTACACCACTGACCTTTCTGGTTACTTAGAAGTTCACAGGCCCTTTGTAGTAGAGATAGCTACTAAAATTACCTAATAATAATGGCTACTGGCCAGGCACAGTGGCTCACACCTGTAATTCCAGCATTTGGGGAGGCCAAGGCGGGAAGATGGCTTGAGGTCAGGAGTTCAAGATGAGCCTGGGCAAACAGTGAGACCTGTCTCTACAAAAAAATTTTTAAAAAAGCAATTGACGAGGCATAGTGATGCATGCCCATAGTCCCAGCTACTTGGGAGGCTAAAGCGGAGAATCCCTTGAGCCCAGGAGTTGGAGGCTGCAGTGAGTCATGATAGTACCACGGCACTCCAGCCTGGGCAACAGGTTGAGACACTGTGTGTGTGTGTGGGGGGCAGGGGTGGAAGGGGAAGAAAGAAAAAAAATAATGGCGGCTGGGTACAGTGGCTCATGCTTTAATCCCAGCATTTTGAGAGGCTGAGATGGGCAGATTGCTTGAGCCCAGGAGTTTGAGACCAGCCTGGCCAACATGGCAAAGCCCCATCTCTACTAAAAACACATAAAACTAGCTGGGCGTGCTGGCACACACCTGTAGTAGCTACTCAGGAGGCTGAGGTGGGAGGATCACCTGAGCCTGGGAGTCCGAGGCTGTAGTGGGCCGTGATCACACCACTGCACTCCAGCCTGGGTGACAAATGAGATACTGCCTCAAAAAATAATAATAATAAAATTTAAAAAGAAATAGGCCGGGCGCGGTGGCTCAAGCCTGTAATCCCAGCACTTTGGGAGGCCAAGGCAGGTGGATCACGAGGTCAAGAGATCGAGACCATCCTGGTCAACACGGTGAAACCCCGTCTCTACTCAAAATACAAAAAATTAGCTGGGCATGGTGGCGCATGCCTGTAATCCCAGCTACTCAGGAGGCTGAGGCAGGAGAATTGCCTGAACCCAGGAGGCGGAGGTTGCGGTGAGCCGAGATCGCGCCATTGCACTCCAGCCTGGGTAACAAGAGCGAAACTCTGTCTCTTAAAAAAAAAAAAGAAATAGAGGCCACCATTTACTGCCTGTCCACCATGTGCTTTACAAACAGGATATTCTTTTTTATCCTAATGCGGTCTCAGTGTAAGTATTCTCACCTATTTACAGATGAGGCACCTGAGGCCTGTATTCAAGATGGTAGGTCAAGACGTCCATGCTAGTTAAAAGGCTGAACTAGGCTCCAAACCTGGGTCTGCTGGATTCCAAGGCTGGTGCTCTTTGCTTTTGCCGTAGGGCTCAGGCCCCCAGCCACTGGGACCACCTCATGGGCTTCTCTTACCAAGCCCTTTCTCGGGCCAGGTGCCCTCACCCTGTGTGGGGTGGGGCTTGACCCACTCGCCCCTTGGGGAGATGGACCTAGTGTCCTCATGTGGTTTGTCACGTTTATTGGTGTGAGCAGGGGCTGGAAGCTGACCCATGGGTGTCTGAGCCCACATACAAAGGCATGGCTGGGGGCTGTCATAGGTGACCCTAGTTCCTAACATAGTACTTTCTGATCAGGGGCCAAACCAAGCCACTTCTCCATCTATACCTACCCACACCTCTGGACTGCGTGAATGGTTTGGTTTTCTCCAGCTGGTTCCTTGGTATAAATTTCAATGAACTTCCTGAAAATCCTCAAACTGTGCTTTATTTTATATATATATACGTGTGTGTGTGTGTGTGTGTGTGTGTGTGTGTATTCTTGGGAACGATCTCGTCTCACTGCAACCTCCACCTCCTGGGTTCAAGCAATTCTCCCGCCTCAGCCTCCTAAGTAGTTGGGATTATAGGTGCCCACCACCACACCCGGCTAATTTTTGTATTTTTGGTACAGATAGCATTTCACCATGTTGGTCAGGCTGGTCTTGAACTCCTGACCTCAGGTAATCCACCTGCCTTGGCCTCCCAACGTGCTGGGATTACAGGCATGAGCCACTGCACCTGGCCTATTTATTATATTTTTTTAGACAGAGTCTTGCTCTGTTGCCCAGTCTGGAGTGCAGTGGTGCTATCTTGGCTCACTGCAACTGCCTCCCAGGTTCAAGTGATTCTCCTATCTCAGCCTCCCTAGAAGCTGGGATTACAGGCACACACCACCATGCCTGACTAATTTTTGTGTTCTTAGTAGAGATGTTGTTTCACCATGTTGGCCAGGCTGGTCTTGAACTCCTGACCTCAAATGATCCACCCGCCTCGGCCTCCCAAAGTGCTGGGATTGGAAGCATGGGCTACCGCACCCAGCCAAATTGTGCTTTATTGATGCTATGGAAGCCTTATTACATCCATGCCCTCTGAAAGGATGAATGGTCACCACACTGAGTGGAGCTGCTCTCTGAGTGCAAGGATTCATTCAAGGAATGTTTACTGGACCACTGTGCTGGGTGTGGGGTACAGGAGAAACCGATGTCCTCCTCCAGGAGTTGGCAGTGTGCCTGGCCAGCCACACAATTAACAAGCAAATGCTGTGTCTGGAAGAAGTGACTAATCTGGTCTAGGGAGTGAGGGAGCAGAGTAGGAGGGTCTGGGGAGGGGGAGGCCCGGCTGGGGCTGCAGGGGAGGGCTGAGGGCAGGAGCCTTGGATGTCTACTACGCTGAGCACCTCTGCCATATTCTAAGCACATTTAGGAAGTCACTGAAGACCAGATTTGCTCTTTCTTTTTTCTTGTGTATCTATTTAAATTTTTTTAATGAACATTGTTTTTATAATTAAAGATAGATTTATTAAACAATTATAACCCCTCTATCTTAGAATAATCCAATCATATACCGCCTACAAAAAAATGTTTATTAAAATGTACAAGAAGTAGGTGGGGATCACGGACAAAACAAAATTGGCTGTCAGACAGTCACTTGAAGCTGGGTGACAGGACAGGGTGGTTCATTGCATTCATTTCTCTTTTTTTATTTTTTATTTCTGAGACGGAATTTCG
>CM052667.1:36444395-36481544 GCA_028533165.1 Leontopithecus rosalia | reverse complement strand
TGCCTCGGCCTCCCAAAGTGCTGGGATTATAGGCGTGAGCCGCTGCACCCGGCCTCATTTCTTTTTTTGAGACAGTCTCACTCTGTTGCCCAGGCTGGAGTGCAGTGGCACAATCTCAGTTAACTACAACCTCCACCTCCCGGTTGGAGGGTATCACTCCTGACTTCAAGTGATCTGCCAACCTCAGCCTCCCAAAGTGCTGGGATTACAGGCATGAGCCACTGTGCCCGGCCCATTTTATTAGTTTCTAAAAATACTTGAGATTGTCCATTTTAAAATGTTCAAGGGTTTTAGAAAGAATCTCACTTGAAACACACCATCTGAAGCAGTTCAGGCTGGTGTGGCAGCTCATGCCTATAATCCCTGTACTTTGGGAGGCTGAGGCAGGAGGATCGCTTCAGCCAAGGAGTTTGAGATCAATCTAGCAATATAGCGAGACCTTGTCTCTACAAAAAATTTATCGAGGTGTAGTAGGGTACACCTGTGGTCTCAGCTACTTGGGAAGCTGAGGTGGGAGAATTGCCTGAGCCTGGGAGGCTAAGGTTGTGGGAGCCATGATCACACCATTGCACTCCTGCCTGGGCAACGGGAAGACCCTGTCTCAAAAATAAAGTGAAATAAAATAAAGCAATCCAAAATAATCCACACCTTTCTTAATTGTCTTTTTTTTTTTTGAGACGGAGTTTCGCTCTTGATACCCAGGCTGGAGTGCAATGGCGCCATCTCAGCTCACCGCAACCTCCGCCACCCGGGTTCAGGCAATTCTCCTGCCTCAGCCTCCCGAGTAGCTGGGATTACAGGTGCGTGCCACCATGCCCAGCTAATTTTTGTATTATTAGTAGAGACAGTGTTTCACCTTGTTGATCAGGATGGTCTGGATCTATTGACCTCGTGATCCACCCACCTCGGCCTCCCAAAGTGCTGGGATTATAGGCATGAGCTATGGCGCCTGGCCTTAATTATCTTTTAAGTAAAATCTCTTTCTTACCAACATGCTGGTTGACAGCTTGATCAACGAACTGGCTTTTTTATGTGCTCATCAAGTAATAATGTATCTTTCCCTCAATTAGTCTAAATTAGTAAACCTGTTTATGCACATAAATTAGAAGGCAATAATTTTAAAATGTCACATAGGAAGTATTTTAAATTTGAATCAAGATATTACAGGGATTCATACTACATGATTCACAAAGGGGAAGTAATTCTGGTGCTACCTGTGGCTTCTGGAAATGAGAACCTCATGCTTCATGCCTCAGACTGAATCTCCTTGGGGTATGTTTATCAAAGCTTAAATTATCTTCGGTACTTAACACTACCCAGCTCTGCAGCGCCTCTCCCAAGCAGGGGAAAGGCTGCCTGGGCCCATGGACACAACTTGGCAGACCCTGAGCAGGATTGTCCTGGAGGTAGAGGTGGATACTGAAACCCAATTCCTATTTCCCTTGCCCTGAGTCCACCTGGTCCATCTATGGGTAGAGAGCACATTGATTATACAGGTGACCTGAATGTCCAGTCTGCTAGATGCAATTCCATTGTAAGGTAATACACTGGCATTTTTTTGTATGTGTGGTAAGAAATGCATTGACATAAAATTTACCATCTTAACCACTTATGTTTATTTTATTTTTTTGAGACACAGTTTCACTGTTGCTACCCAGACTGGAGTGCAATGGCACGATCTCAGCTCACTGCAACCTCTGCCTCCTGGGTTCAAGCAATTCTCCTGCCTCAGCCTCCTGAGTATCTGGGACTACAGGCACACACCACCATGCCCAGCTAATTTTTTGTATTTTTAGTAGAGACGGGGTTTCACCTCATTGACCAGGATGGTCTTGATCTCTTGACCTCGTGATCCACCCGCCTCGGCCTCTCAAAGTGCTGGGATTATAGGCGTGAGCCACTGCGCCCGGCCCTTATGTTTATTTTTTTATAAGAGATGGGGTTTTACCGTGTTGCCTGGGCTGGTCTTATACTCCTGGGCTCAAGTGATCCGCCCACCTCAGCCTCCCAAAGTCCTGGGATTATAAACATGAGCCACCAAGCTTGGCCTGCAGTAACCATTTCTATGTGCAGTTCAGTAGTGTTAACTATGTTCATATTGTGCAACCAGTCTCCAGAACTTTTCATTATTTCACACAGACACACTGGGCTGGGCGCAGTGACTCGTGCCTGTAATCCCAGCACTTTGGGAAGCTGAGGCAGGTGGATCACATGAGGTCAGGAGTTTGAGACCAGCCTGGCCAACATGGTGAAACCCTGTCTCTACTAACAATACAAAAATTAGCCAGGCGTGGTGGTGGGTGCCTGTGATCCCAGCTATTAGGGAGGCTGAGGCAGGAGAACTGCTTGAACTCAGGAGACGGAGGTTGCAGCGAGTCAAGATTGTACCACTGCACTCCAGCATGGGCAACAGAGCAGGACCCTGTCTAAAAAAATAAAAGAAACTCTACACTTACACGCTGACCCTGTGTGAAGAAACTCTGCACTTCACATGCTGACCCTATTTCTGTGAAGAAAAACAACTCCCTGTTCCCTCTTTTCCCAGCCCCCCTCTTTTCCAACCATTCTACTTTCTATGAATTTGACCACTCTGGGTACCTCATATAAGTGGAATCATACAGTAGTTGTCTGTGCCTGGCTGGTTTCATTCATTGTAATGGTCTCACGGTTCATCCGTGCTGCAGCCTGTGTCAGGATTCCTTTCCTTGTTGAGGCGGAATGATACTCCCCTGTGTGTACATTGCCAGCATCGGTTATAGGAGCAGCAAGATAACGAAGCACACGCTGCCCAGTGGCTTCCAGATGTTCCTCATCTACAAGGTCAGGGAGCTGGAAGTGAAGTGAAGTGCTGCTGATGTGCAGCAAGTTGTTCTGAGCAGAGATTGCTCCAAGTTTCTTCCAGAACCACAGGGCCATTGCAGAGTGAGCAGCCCTGTGGGCCACCAGTCACCCCTCCCAAGGCTGGGCTGTGCAGTGAATAAAATGAAGAGACAGCTCCATGTATGTTTTATTTGTTTAAACTGCAGAAAAAGAAACCAAAAAAACCCCACCACTCTAGAGTGAGACCTGGGCTGCCCTCTGGGTTCTTCCACTTATATATGACTGACCCAGGACAGGTTACTTATCATTTTTAAGCACCAGTGTCTTTATCTAAAAAATGAGGCTCCCACCTGGCTGAGTCGTGGAGGATTAAAGTGAGATGCTGTAGGATGAAAAGCATTTGTTCAGCAGCACAGCTGGTGGGTAGCAAGAGTCTATTCTCACTACCTACATCTTTGCCTTTCACAGGGTCAGAATCCAACATTCAACAACCAAACATGTTTACAAACCGGGCGCTTGTAAACATGTGTTCGATCTGAATTCTGAAAACCATTACTCTAATTGCTTGGGTGGCGGGTGGGGCGAGCATTTCTCAATGCAAACTTCCTCTTCTCTTAAACACAGATGAGGACAAACAATAGGCACTTGTTCCACCTGGTGGCAACTTATATAAATGCTCAATGGAAATTAAAAACTCCATACCATGGTAAACAGGAATTGTTGAGGAGAAAACATTTTTGATAGCAGACTCAACAGTACACCCTTCTAGGACCTCACGTGAATTTGAGCATTTCCAAATAGGAGCTTCCAACGGGACTTCTCAGCCACTGGAAGAGAAGTCCTGTTCGAACTTCCAAATCACCTGGTGTAATTTTTTTTCAAAATAGATTTTTGAACTTTGCACCAGTCTTAGGGCATCCCACAGCGGGCATGGGGGCATCTGTATCAATAACAAGCTGACAAAAACAGAAACAGAGCCCAATTCTTCTATCTAGTGAGGGCTGAGAACCAGTGCAGTATTTCTTCAACTCAGGAAGAGATGGGCCAGGGCAATGGGAGGAAAACGTCACTGTGTTACTATTTTACTTGGGAAGAAAAACATAATAGGACTCTAAATGTGGAGAGAGGGGAAAAAAAAAGATCGGGTGTGCTGATTATGTTCCATCAGGGTTTATTTCTATGTTTCATTAACGGTGATTGCAAATGAAGCTGCTGTAGCTCTTGCCATGGGAAGTATTTTTGTGAAGGAAGATGATTCTCAGAACTGAATTCGCAAAACCACTGCAGTTTTCTTGGAATAATGTTTATTTAATGTTTAATTAATGTTTATTTACATTTCAGAGTAAACCATCTTCAGGAGGGCATGAAGCCTATATTGGCTACTGCAATACAACCAGAAATTTTAGAAAATATTTCTGATATAAATTACTAAGGCACTACAGATAGGCACCTATATTACATACAATCTTTAAATATTTTTAAAAGTTGAAACTATGTATTAGTTGATATCTAAAATATTAGAGCCCCTGACAAAGTAACTGAATGGTTAAGAACTTGACAAAATGAGATACCTGTCTCAATGATCTGTTGCCAGCATATTCATTGAAATACATTTTGAGATTCTAAACTACACGATCCAGCCCTGGTCCAGGGTCTTGTGATGATAGCTGTATTAGGCTCCGAAGCACCCTTTCCGCAGAAAAGGGCATTTTTCAAGATGGCAACTGCTGTGTCATCATTTTCCCCTTTCGGAAATCTTTCAGAAAACCCTACCCTTAAATGCCCGGCTGGTTTTCCCAATTGCAGTTTTCTCTTTGTCCATTAGATGGCAGTAATGCACCATCCTTCGTCACACAGGGTCCGTTGTGAAGGAGGGTAAGTCTGAAGAGAAGGCCCACTGCACAGCCGGCCAAGTTTCTCTGAGTCCAAGTTAGTGGGGTACAAAAATTGGAAATGAGAATACGGAAGAATGATTCTAACCAGGTCATAAGGCCAAACTGGTGCTGGTTTATGGAAAACAGGAGACAACTAATGAACGAGAAATCTGAGAAGGGTTTCAGTGAAATCCTGCTGAGTGTCAAGGGCGTGCAGGGAAGGGAAATGAGACTTCCCTGCTCCCTGGGTCCTGGAAGGAGGGAGAAACAAGGAGCTAACCTTTGATTACAAAGGGCATCTGACAGAACAGAAAGGCTACCCCACTTAGCAAGAAACTGAAGAATGCCTCAGTTCTTCTGAATTAAATGTCAAATGCATCCAATAGCAGCCACTAACAGACTAGTAACAGTTATGTAATCCAATTAACAAATTAGGACAATTGCCCACCTGCCTCAAAAATGCCTGGCTGCCCCTATCAACGACCTGCCCACCTCCCCATCCTGTGGCAGAGGCTAGTTCACAAATACTAATTCTGCAAAGTATGGAGACTTCTAACAGCAAAGAATGAAGGCTTTCTAAAATGCTTAAGAAAGTGCTTTAAATAACTTAAACCGACACTTCTGCCCCCGAGAGAGTAGGGAGATCAATATTTACCTTTTTGCATACATATTAACATATCTCCCTTATTTTATTCCTAGCTTAAATACACACAACGCCAGTGGTTGCAGGCCATCGTGACAGACACAGGTATGGCATCAAGGTAAACAGCAAGGTCCTTTACTCTATTCTTATAGGCCTGAAACTAACCAACTGACCTTAGCCAGTCATCGGAAGTCAGAGTATTTTTAAAAGGACGTGTGGTAAAGAACACTTGACACAGCTCTGTGGATGCTAAACTCAAGGCAAACTTACTAGAAGACATTCTTCTCACCAGAGAATATCCTGGGAGACAGAATTAACTCAAAGGAATGAAAACTACAGGAAAATACTTGTCTCAAGACAAAATGACAAAAAGCCAAAGCATTCAGAGCTCAGAGAACATGTCACAGAGCTTCAGATCAGCTGGCCAGGGAGGCTTAACAAGGAAGCCATTAGGGACACCCTGCTGGGCCTAATTGTTTTTAGAACATATGGGACTTTGTGCCACCACACAGCTGTGAACTCCTTGGCTTTTGTCAGCTTGTGTCACAACCTCAAGAAGAAAATAGCTTACTACCCCCCACTTCCCACTAATTTACTGTATTTCTTCTTATAACCTCCTGTACAACTGTAAAGCAACTGAACAATATATAAACTCTGCCTCTCTTTTACTTTTAATTCTATAAAGAATATAGTATGATTGTCACAGAAAAACAGTATAGATGAAGCACAATACTGGGCATATGATAGAAGCTCAATAAATAATGTATCTGGGCTGCTTTCAAAATGTTATTTCATTATACATTCATCACAGTTGCTGGGTATGGGCCAAAAATCATTTAGTGCACAAAGAAAAATTGTATACAGCTTTTAGCATTATTAAAATGAGAATAACTGCTGTATTCCCTTTGTAGACTAAGGTTAACTAAAAAATAAGGCTTCATTTCTAGAATGTTAAACTAAGTTTAACACAATGAATAATTTGTATAAAGAAGATAATAAATACTTGTTAAATGGATGCTGAAAAAAACTTTTAAAATCTTACACTAAAGATATAGTACATGAACCAATACACATTGAAAACATTCTATCACTATCTGAAAAACATTCCTTTTGGTTGGTTGGTTGGTTGTTGAGACAGGGTCTCAGCTGCAGCCTTGATGTTCTGGGCTCAGGTGATCCTCCTATTTCAGCCTCCTGAATAGCTGGGATCACAGGCATCCACCACCAGGCCAGGCTAATTTTCTTCTTTTTTTTTTTTTTTTGAGGTGGAGTTTCGCTCATCGCCCAGGCTGGAGCGCAGTGGTGTGATCTTGGCTTACAGTAACCTCCACCTCCTGGGTTCGAGCGACTCTTGTACCTCAGCTTCCCAAAGCTGGGACTACAGGTGCCCGCCACCACACACAGCTAATTTTTGTATTTTTTAGCAGAGATAGGGTTTTGCCACGCTGGCCAGGCTGGTCTCAAACTCGTGACCTCAAATGATCTGCCTGCCTGGGCCTCCCAAAGTGCTGGGATTACAGGTGTGAGCCACTGCACCTGGCCTAATTTTTGTACTTTTTGTAGAGTTCGGGTTTCACCATGTTGGCCAGGCTGGTGTCAGATCTCCTGACCTCAGGTGATCTGCCCCTCAGTCTCCCAAACTGCTGGGATGACGGGTGTGAGCCACCACACCCGGCCTACAATCTTTCCCAATAAAATGATTGTGTTCCAGTGAGAAAAAGTTCTTAAATTTTAAAAATCAAAGATCACACAACCTTTTGGCTGAGATCTTATCTGAATAAAGAAGCAAAGACTTACTAACCTCTAAATCTTATAGTCAAATGTAACTAATAACTAACTAGTAAGGTATACTTTCCTAAAAAATGAACCAGATCAGCATCTTTTTTGTGTATTTATGAGCTACAGAAGTCAACTCTTCATTGATGACAGTCAGTACATTTGCATCTGGAGCAGTTTTGAGACCCAGATGACCAACCCCAGAATACAGACACATCTGCTGAGTTGATTCCGGCTCCACTCAGCACAGTGCTCCTCCCACAGGATGCCATTCTCGTGACTGTCTTCAGTCAGTAAACTGGTGATAGAAGCTCATGATAAATCATGAAGACCCTAATACTGCGAATATTAAGTAATGGTATGGAGAGAAAACTTCCAGGTTTTTTCAAACACTTCTGTACAGTGCAAGGCAGTCTGCTCAGGACAGATTCAATCTTTGTGGGCTTCAGAGACCCAGTTCATACAATCAGATCTCAGGGTTGTATTTTTAAAAAATTTACTACAAACACAAAGCAAATCTAATTTTAAAGACAAAGATGAAAAATTATTCCATACCAACAGAAATGCCCAATGATGATGAAACAAAAGACATCAGAAGTTCTACACAATCATTCAGTAATAGCTGTTGAGCTGTTTTAAAATTTAAATCAGAATTTGAGAAATCAGAAATCTTTGTGGTACCTTTTGTTCTACAATTCAGAATTCTAATAATGATGCCAATGACTAACGGTATTGGTGATTCTTAAACCTGGGGAATCTTCCTTCCTATTTATGCTTATCTCACTGATTTGCTAAAACAAAAATCAGAAAATCCACAGCGATTGAGAGGACACACACTGTCTTGGAAAGGCTGACCAACAAAATTATCCTCAGGCCACACTCTGAAGCTGTGAATTTCCATGAACTCCAGAGCTGACTTGGGACATGTGAGGGAGAAAGGCAATCTTCTCGCCCATCATCGACATTTTCTACTGTTCGTCCATTTCCCCGATAACGAGTCTGACAGAACATACTCTTCCAGTCCGAACCATCAACTGGAAAAGCCATATGGATTTGTTGTTGCTTTGTTTAGAGACCACGTATTCCGAGTAACAAGTAGGCACGTTTCTGGAGAACCCTGGTGCTCCTGAACTCTTGGCTAACCTTTCCTGAGGGTCAGGCCGTAAAACGAACACCCTGCTCCAGAGGGGAAGGGACCAGCTAAGTCATGATTTCTTATTGTAGAACTACTTAGCAAGGAGAAAAGTGACAGGTCAGAAACCAAGTGTCATGGAATCACTTTAAGACCAAAGACTCAGCAGGGTGTGGTGGCTCAAGCCAATAATCCCAGCACTTTGGGAGGCTGAGGTGGGTGGATCATTTGAGGTCAGGAGTTCGAGACCAGCCTGACCAATGCAGTGAAACCCCGTCTCTACTAAAAATACAAAAAAAAAAAAAATTAGCTGGGCGTGGTGGCCTGCGCCTATAGTCCCAGCTACTTGGGAGGCTGAGGCAGGAGAACTGCTTGCCCCGGGGAGGTGGAGGTTGCAGTGAGCTAAGATCACGCCACTGCACTCCAACCTGGGTGACAGAACAAGACTCTGTCTCAAAAAACAAAACAAACGCAAAGAAAAGAACCAAAGACTCTGACTTTTCAAGGAAGACTCCCATTTTCTAGCAGTTGTTCATCCAGCCTTGTCCTCTGAGACGCTGGCTGTGCGCTGATGATGCCCTCGCAGGTGCTAGAGGCCCAGGGCTTGTAGTGGCTGAACCTTAGTGAAGCTTGCTGTGCACGGGGTAGAGTAGAGTCATGTGTTCTGCCCCTTTGAAAGGCAGCTTTTCATTGGAGTAATAGTGTACCACTTCAGGGATGCTGTCAAACACAGCGCTTGTCTGATTCAGTGTGTATTTGTTGTCTTTGGTCTGAGCCACTATGATGTGGACACATCCTTGACTAGTCCTGGAATGAAAATCAAGGAGACATGAATGAGGCAGAGGATCCCTCCCCGCTGAAAACAACTGCAGCCAGATTCACACTAGGTTGATAGATCTCATCCAGCCCCAGAATGGTTCTACACACAGAAATGCATTCGACACTCTAGTGGAGCTCTCAGAAATTTCAGTCTAAATGCATGTAATCCTTGAGTGGTTTATCCTTATTACATGAGTTATCAGGTACCGGACCAAAGAAAACAATTAAAAAGAATGCCAAGTCCCTTGCAGCCCTCAAATTGAAAAACCAGTGCTTACATCCAAGCTACTAAGGTCAGCGAGAAACTCAACCTCGGCTGGGCTCTGTGGCTCCAACCTGTAATCCCAGCACTGCAGCAGGCCAAAGCAGGTGGATCACTTGAGGTCAGGAGTTCCAGACCAGCCTGGCCAACATGGCGAAACCTTGTCTCTACTAAAAATACAAAAATTAGCCAGGCGTGGCAGGTGCCTATAATCCCAGCTACTAGGGAGGCTGAGGCAGAAGAATCACTTGAACCCAGGAGGTGGAGGTTGTAGTGAGCCGAGATTGCGCCACTGCACTCTAGCTTGGGCAACAGAGTGAGACTCTGGCTCAAAAAAAAAAAAAAGAAAAAAAAGAAAAGAAACTCATCTTTCTCACCATGGCTAAAAGAACATGTAACGGCACTTCTTCCTTTTTTCCCAAAAAGAACACATAAATAATAATAATAATAAAAACCATTTCCTCCCCTTGCATCTGGAAAGACCATTCCTGGTTGTATAGAATGAAAGCTGGCACCAAACGCTCAGAGATTTAATCCACAAGCACCAATTTCAGGAACATGGTCGAGCTATTCCTGGTATTGTATATCCCATTTTCTGAGCCATATTGCTCAACTCCCCCGCCCCCCTCTGTTCTCCTCCAGCCTGATTGTTTCAGCTGCAGGGGCTCAGCTTCCTCAGGAAGGAAATGCTGTTAGGGCTCTTGACAATGATCCTCCAATATAGGGCCACTGAACTTACAGAACAGTGAGAATTTCCATGATACACACTCCACCAGGCCTACTAGGCAAAAGTGAATTTTCTGTGTACGGTCCGACAGGGAGAGTAACAGGCAAGTCAGCATTTCCTTCTTCACCAGAAAAAACTGGTATTGAAATTGCCGTTGGCAATTTGACAATCAGGGGGATTCTGATTTATTAAAGTCCCCAATACTAGGGAGTCAAAGAAGAATGACTGCACTACCTTGTTAGAAAAAATTCCTTTCATCAGGAATTTTCTCTACTGAGGGGGCCTACTCCAGATTAGCTACGGTAAGGTAGAAATTGACGAATGTACGAAGATAATGCAATAAGACCTTGGTTATCAAAATAGATAATGGAGGCATTTACCCAATACCAATTTTGCATTCTCATTCCAAGGGTTTCATGTTCCGCTGTACAAACAAATGCCTCTTATTTTCTGCAGTGGACACCCCTGTGAATCACCTTCACAGTATGTCTTTAGATTGGAAGACTGTCACACAGCGTCCCCTCCCTTGGAGATGAGGAAAGCCATGGGCTTACTTACTTTAGGGCAATGGAGTACCTGCTGTTCCCTGACTCGCTATTTCGAACCAGGTAACCAGCTTCTTTGCAGGGCTGTAGTCGACTCTCAGCCTCAGCACGGCTAATGGCACCATGATACCAGCTGAAAAATGGGGGTGGCAGAGGGGAAGGCAGCATGAGTGTCAATATAAAATCCAGACTGGGTGTCATTCCATATGGCATTGTTTAAATGAACTTCTAGCAGGGACACAACAGACTGAACTAGATCCTGCCTCACATTCACAAGAGACAACGTGCAGATCTGGGTATCTGGGATCACAGAACCCATCAATCATACAAGAGTGAGGTCATGGCGCTAGTGTCATCTGAACAGTTTCACTCTCTATAGAAGAGTAACATCTACAATGAGCTTGTTGAGATGCAGTGCACTTTCCATTCTGTACAATGCACCAGGCTTTGAAGATAGGTTTTCATTAAAAGCCCCATACCAGCAAGTATTTATTAACAAAAAAATCATCATGTTAAATGGGCCAGTGTGTCCCCCCATACTAAGCTGTCATTAAGCTCCCAGCCACCGTCTGTTACAAGGGCCTGTGAAGGAGACTCACGGCTGTTTCTCCAGGGGCAGGCCCGGGTCCACTCTCTCCCCTTCACTGTGGTCTGAGAGGGCTGGCTTCAGGATCTTTTGGGTCCAGCTCTTCTGCCGGTGGTGCTGCCTCACTGTCTCCTCCCTGACGGAAGGTCGCTCAGCTCCTTCAAACTGGACTGGAAGGAAGACTCCATTTAACATCACAGGCCACTGAGGTGATTCATGTAAACTTCAAAGGAAAAAAACCTCCTTGCCTGCCTTGGCTCAGGAAAGAAGCATTTTCTCCCTTTAACATCAACTATAATATACTGCAAAATAGCCTGGTGAGCTGAGCTCCTGCTGTCTTTGATATCTGACCACACTGCTAGCATCCCTCATACAGACACTTTTTCTGTAAAGTATTCATCCGTATAAAACGGTTTTAGATTATAAGAGAAAACCGCTTTAACATAGTTCAACATGGGCTTTTTAACAACTTGCAGTTTTGCTATTTTTAGGATAAGTGATTAAACATAGTTACAGTTAATGAACCTTGCAAGGATGTGTATCATCCTGTAAAACCAAACCAACAGTTTTTAATATGAAATAATAAAACAAAAAGAAAAATCAACTCAGAAACAGAAAGAGACTCCCACATGATACGTCTGAGATGCCAGGAACCCTGAGCTGGACAGGAGCTGAAATGGCAGCACCTGGCACAGTACCAAGAAATCAGCAGGTACCCCAGAAAGATATGTTGAAAAGAAGACAAAAGGCCGGGTGTGGTGGCTTACCCCTGTAATCCCAGCACTTTGGGAAGGCTGAGGCGGGTGGATTACCTGAGGTCAGGAGTTCGAGACCAGCCTGGCCAACATGGTGAAACCCTGTCTCTACTAAAAATACAAAAATAAGCCGGGCATGGTGGCATATGCCTGTAATCCCAGCTACTCGGGAGGCTGAGGCAGGAGAATCGCTAGGACCTAGAAGGCAGAGGTGGCAGTGAGCCGAAATCCCGCCATTGCACTACAGCCTGGGCGACAGAGCAAGACTCTGTCTCAAAACAAAAAAAAGATTAAAATGTCAAATGAAACTGACTGGACTGGGCATGGTGGCTCTTGCCTGTAATCCCAGCACTTTGGGAGACATAGGTGGGAGGATCACCTGACCTCAGGAGTACAAGACCCACCGGGATAATCCAGGAGTGGTGGCGCACGCATGTAGTCACAGCTCCTTGGGAGGCTGAGGTGAGAGGACTGCTTGAGCTCAGGAGGCTGAGGATGCAGTGAGCCATGATCAGACCACCGTACTCCAGCCTGGGTGGCAGAGTGAGACACTGTCTCAAAAAAACTAAGAAAATAACTGATTCAAATGGTTAGTATCAAATACATTAACGTCTCCATTCACCCTTTACATTGGTTATACTTTATTATTATTTTTGAGCCAGAGTCTTGCTGTTACCCAGGCTGGAGTGCAGTGGAGCGATCTTGGCTCACAGCAACCCCTGCCTCCCGGGTTCAAGCAATTCTTTTCGCCTCAGTCTCCTGAGTAGCTGGGACTACAGGCATGCACCACCACATTCTGCTCATTTTTGCATTTTTAGTAGAGACAGGGTTTCAACATATTGGCCAGGCTGGTTTTAAACTCCTGACCTCAAGTGATCTACCCACCTTGGCCTCCCAAAGTGCAGGGATTACAGGGGTGAGCCACTGTACCTGGCCTGGTTATACTTTTATGTATTTACTTATTATTATTTTGAGATGGAGTTTTGCTCTTGTTGCCCAAGCTGGAGTGCAATGGCGTGATCTCAGCTCACTGCAACCACCACCCCCTGGGTTCAAGCAATTCTCCTGTCTCAGCCTGCCCAGTAGCTGGGATTACAGGTGCCTGTCACCACCATGCCTGGCTAATCTTTTGTATTTTTAGTAGAGATGGGGTTTCACCATGTTGGCCAGGCTAGTCGAACTCCTGACCTCAGGTGATCCACCTGCCTTGGCCTGCCAAAGTGCTGGGATTATAGGCATGGGCCACGGCGCCCGGCCACTTACTTATGTTTATTTTTTGAGACAGAATCTTGCTCTGTTCTCCCAGGCTGGAGTGCAGTGGTGTGATCTTGGCTCACTGCAACTTCCGCCTCCAGGGTTCAGGTGATTCTCCCATTTCAGCCTGCTCAGTAGCTGGGATTAGATGCCCACCACCATGCCTGACTAATCTTTTGTGTTTTTAGTAGAGTAGTATAGACTGGGTTTCACCATGTTGGCCAGGCTGGTCTCGAACTCTTGACTTCAGGTGGTCCACCCATCTTGGCCTCCAAAGTGCAGGAATTATAGGTGTGAGCCACAGCACCCAGCCTGGTTATACTTTTAAATGGAAACCTGGCTTTACTATTACAGGGAAGAGATATGCTTAAAATGTTAAATTAAAGGCAAAAGAAATTAGGTGGCCAGCCAAGTAGAAAAACTATGTCTTCAGAGAAGCAGGAGGGAGAATTACATGTAACATCTATTGAAAACCCATTATCAACTTTTTAAAAGATATTTTAAAAATTCACACCTGAAGAACAGATTCCTTTGGAGGATTTTTGAAAACCAAACCAAACCAAACCAACAATCCAGCTTCCTCCAGCTTTCTGGCCATCTCTACCTGTAATCCATTTTATCCAGCATTGCCATTTTATAACTAGGGATTTTAACAAGTTTGATGCACTAAGTCAGAGCTAGAAAAAGCTGCTTCCAATTTGATAGCTTCCGTGGTGAGAAAATAAAGGTACAGTGATCAGGAGCATTCTTTTCTCTTTTTCTGGTGACAAGAGTCTCGCTCTGTTGCCCCAGCTGGAGTGCAGTGTGCTATCTGGGCTCACTGCAACCTCCACCTCCCAGGTTCAAACAATTCTCCCACCTCAGCCTTCTAAGTAGCTGGAATTACAGATGCACACCACCACACTCCGCTAATTTCTGTTTTTTTTTTTTTGTTTGTTTTTTGTTTTTTTGATACGGAGTTTACCTCTTGTTGCCCAGGCTAGAGTGCAGTGGTGCAATCGGCTCAGTGCAAACTCCACGTCTTGGGTTCAAGCGATTCTCCTGCCTCAGCCTCCTGAGTACCTGGGATTACAGGTGTGCCACCATGCCCAGCCAATTTCTGTATTATTATTATTATTTTTTCCAGTAGAGACAGGGTTTCACCATGTTGGCCAGGATGGTCTCGATCTCTTATCTTGTGATCCGCCAACCTCAGCCTCCCAAAGTGCTGGGATAACAGGCGTGAGTCACCGCACCCGGCTCTGATTTTTGTATTTTTAGTAGTGATGGGGTTTCGCCAAGTTGGCTGGGCTGGTCTGCAACTCCTGGGCTCGACTCATCCACCTATCTTGGTCTGAAGTAACCCGGATTACAAGCGCGAGCCACAGTGCCCAGCCAGGCGTACTCTTTCAATAGTCATTTCAGGCATTTCCAATACAGTTGCACACTGAGAAGGTAAAGGAATATAAAAGTACCCACAATGAAAAAACAAGTACGCGGCCAGTAGCTGCAAGCCACACCGGGGCGGGCCCGGCTGGCGCTCTCACCCGACACTGTACGCACTGGCCGGAAGCCGAAAGCCACACTGGGGCGGGCTTGACTGGAGCCCTCACCTGACAGAGCCCGTACAAGCCAGACGACAGAAGCCACACTGGGGCGGGTCTGGCTGGCGCCCTCACCTGACAGAGCCCGTACTAGCCGGAAGCCGGAAGCCACACTGGGGCGGGTCTGGCTGGCGTCCTCACCTGACAGAGCCCGTACTGGCCGGAAGCCGGAAGCCACACTGGGGCGGTCCTGGTTAGCGCCCTCACCTGACAGAGCCCGCACGATCTGTTCCTTCTTCCACTCCCAGGGCTGCTCGTACTCGGCCGCTGGCCGCTCGTCATTCTCGGGCAGCCGGCTGTCTGGGGATCGCGCCTTCCCCTCTGCCCTGGGGCCCCCTTCTGCAGGCTCGTAGGGAGTGTCGTACAGCTGTGGCGGCTTCCCCAGCAGGTCCTTGGAACTCCGTCTTTTGGCCAAGGTCTCTGACTTCAGGCCGCCCTCCGTGGGTTCACAGGGACTGTCAAGCAGCTGGAGAGCCTTCACCAAGGGATCCTTGGAACCCCGTCGTCTAATTTCTGAAAAATACACAATGCCTTGAAAGAAAGGTGCTATAAAAGCCTGGTCATTAACCCAGTTACCTCAGCACCTCTGGCCGGCTGGCTGGCTGGCTGAAGGTGGCAGATAACTCCAAGATTGTTCCCTGATCGGCTGATTGCTTCTGAGCTGTGCTACAAAAGCAGAACGAAGGTGCCTACAGCTTCTTCCCTCCAGCTGCCTGAATCAGATCATGGGATCCACGTTTAAGGTGGGAGATTACATCTGAGACAAGCACACCTCCAGGATGCCACTTGCAGTTTCTAATTAGTGGCCTCAGGGTAACCTGCTTCACTTCCGGGTTCTGGTGTCTGCTGGAGTATAGCTCACCTTCAGCGTTTTTCCATTTTGTCAGGAAGCCTAGATAAACTAATTGTAATAAAATCGACTGCAAGTCAAAAATGCATTTAATACATCTAACCTACTATCACAGTTTAGCCAAGCCCACCTTAAATGAACACATTAGCCCACAGCTGGACACAATCATCTGACACAATGCCCATTCTGTAATACAGTTTGGAATATCTCTTGTAATCTACTGATTACTGCAAATAAAAACCAGAATGGCTGTATGGGACTCAAAGCACAATTTCTACTGAAAGCATATCACTTTTGCACCACTGTCAAGGGTTGCCAAACCATGGTAAGTCAGGGACTGTCTGGATATTCAAAGCATTGCTGCATATACACTGAGGGAAATAATTTATGTACATTAGTCAGAGTTCTTGACTCCTATGCAGTTTCAATATATTGAGGGAAGCCAGACACATTCATAAATAATATGTATCGGGCTAATAATTCCAGGATAAATCAAAGTAAAAGAGGCGTTATAGGGAAAACTAGTAATAACAGCTAACATTTACTGATGGCTTACCATGTGTGAAACGCTATTCTAAGTGTCTAGTAACTTTCACAATCACTCTGATTATGGGATACCATTACTTCCCCATTATTACAGAAGAGAAAACTGAAGCGCCTAGAGTTTAAGGAAATTGTATAAACCAGTAAGTGCCAAAGCCTGGATTCAGCAGCAGGAAGCTGAGCTCTAGAAGCCATACTCTTAGCCACTACACTTGGATTGACTCCAAGTGGAAGAGAAAGGGAAGAAGAGTTGACTTTGATAGAGAAGGTCATTTCCAGTGGAGGAAGCTGCATGAGTAAAGATAGGGAGGTGGGAATGATAGAAGGCTTGTTCCCATAATGGGGAGCTGAGAGATGAGTCTAAGAGGCCAGAAGGCCACACACAAAAGAGGCAGTGGTTAGTGGGAGAAATGGCTGGAAGCACAGGCAAGCCAGGCGCCCATTTTAAAAGCAAGGACAAAAAGTTTAGATAGTCTGTATGTAATACAAAATGATTATAAAGTTTGGGTTTTTTTTTAGCAGAGTAACAATTATATTTGTGTTTCACTGAAAAATAACTCTAACCATGGTGTACAGGATGGAGTAAATCAGAAAGGTATGGTCTGAAATGGTGCATAAAAATAGATGGAAAAAAACAGACGCAAACCAACCAACCACCAGCCAGCTAACCAGCCAGTCAGCCACAGTGAGAAGGAACGAGCAGTAGAGGGTGGTGAGCAGCCTGGGGTCAAGGGGCCTTGTTAGGTTGAATTTGAGATGGCTGGAGTCTGGACAACCAGAGCTGGTGATATATACAGTCTATATTATAGACCAACAGAAGCATCATGTTGTGGCTCTTCTGAATGCCCATCAGGAAGCCTTCAAACCATCCTCTACCTGATCATAGTCAAGAAGGAACTTTCTATATGCAGACATCTCATCACATAACACCTCATAAGCTCCCCTGACTGTCTTAAGAGGTGCTGAAAACTCAGAATGGCACAGGAGGCTTATATCAGCAGGTCACTGTCTCTCTCCCCAATTTCTCAACACTACCCTGTCCCATCTCTCCATAATCCAACTCTTTGCTCTGACCAAGTGGAACTTCTGTAGTTCCCTGCATACTACACTGTCTTGAGCCCACCAGTGTCCTGGTGATCTTGGCATCCTTTACAATCTAACTCAGCATGTTTTCCTCTCTGGAGAAGCCTTTCCTGCCCACCACCTTCTCTGATGCCCCACAGAGTTGATCAGGTGCCATGGCTGGACCAACCCGCTCTCACCCTGCTCTTCTCCCACTGCATCCATTTATATGTCAATACATCAGTATTTTCAATGTGGTGGAGTCTGCCAGGGCAGGGACCACCAAATCTTACCATTGTAGGTCACATCATTGTGCTAAAGAATGATTGGATGGATGGATGGGAGGAGAGAGGGAGGGGAGGGAGCTCTAGAATGTCTCCAGGCAGGTGACCATGTGAATCTGGAGGTATACGTTAAGGGGGTACAGATGGATCATTGTGACTACTGTGAAAATGAAAGCAATCACAAGAGAAAAGGAGGGCAGACTGAAAAGGAAAGAGGATCAAAGGCAGAATCTGGGACTCCTTCAGGGTGGCTGGAGGGAGGGGTGCCAGCAAAGAAGGTTGAGGGGTCAGGTGAGGAGGAAGAGGCTCAGAGGACTGCAGGGCCTCAGACACAAAGGGTGGAAAGACTACCTGTAACTTCTAAACAGGTGTGGGGATGCTCCATGGAGAAACATCACTGATTCATTAAGACCTCTATAACAAAAAGAGGGCGACGTTATTTAAATCAGGACACCAAGTTCAAAAGTGCAAAACTTAGGTATAGGCTGAGGTTACAGTTCTGCTGACTAGGGGCTGTCAGCAGCGGTCTCAAATTCTGTGCAGGGACAGCTCACTGAAATCACTCAGGGGCTTTAACACATACTGCTTTAACCACCAGAGGTTTGGACTAGGTTGGTCTGCGGCGCAGTGTGGAAATTAAGAGTGTAAAAATCCCCCAGGTGATTCTAAAGAGCAGCTAAACCTGAGAACCACTTCCACACCTCCTGGGTGCCCACAGTCCCCATCTTGGTTCCTCTTGCCCTCCGGAGCCTCCCAAGGAGAAAGATGCCTGTGTCTACAACTTCCATATCAGAATATAAGAGTTGGATGAACCGACCCTGGCCCCCACCCCCAGGCCAGGCCAGGTGTCTGGGGTTGTCTGAGGTCAGAGCTGCTGCATCTCCTGAGTCCCTGGACTCTCAATCCTACAGCTTTTCTTCTTCATTGCTTACTCCAGACACAGCTATGGAAAACAAGAAACAAAAATATACTCTGTTCTTGGTTCAATTAAGACAAAGCTGGAATTTTTTTTTTTTTGAGTCTGCCTCTGTCACCAGGCTGGAGTACAGTGGCGCAATCTCAGCTCACTGCAACTTCTGTCTCCTGGGTTCAAGCGATTCTCCTGCCTCAGCCTCCCGAGTATTTGGGACTGCAGACGTGCACCACCATGCCCAGCTATTTTTTATATTTTTAGTAGAGACAGGGTTTCACCACACTGGCCAAAATGGTCTCGATCTCCTGACCTCGCAATCTGCCCGCCTTGAACTCCCAAAGTGCTGGGACTACAAGCCTGAGCCACCATGCCTGGCTTGCCTTTTTTTTTTTTTAGGCGGAGACTTGCTTTGTTGCTCAGGCTGGAGTGCAGTGGCACGATCTTGGCTCACTACAACCGCTGTCTACTGGGTCCAAGTGAGTCTCTTGCCTCAGCCTCCCAAGTAGTTGGGACTACAGGCGCCTGCCACCATGCAAGGCTGGAATTTTTTAAAGAGAACTTTTCTAAAAGAACTGAGAAAAAGGAGGCAGAAAACACAAAGGAGTTCAAAGGATGAATATAGAATAGAATTTTTAGGTTTCTAATCATAGCTTACACTCAATTGAGACCATCTGGCACAGGCTGGGGAAACCCTTTCCCAAGGTCCTTGCTGCAATTCTGCCCCAGCTGAACAAAAAGGAAAAAGAGGTGATTCCAACCTTAAGATAGAAGGAGCCCTGCTCACAAGGATATTTCAATACATTTGGACAAGGCGGACGGGCAGTGTTCCTACTGGGCCCTCCAGCCCACCTCCCATAAAATAAAATAAAATAAAATGATGTACAATGATTAGAATCTTGAGTTCTTATTACACATATGTTTGAGTTTTTACTTTTGCAATGAGGTCCTTCTGTTTAGACAGTCCCCTCACATTTAAGAGTTCTGGGAGATACACAAAACAGGGAGTTGAGAATGCTTTCTTGCAGGGTCCTGGGATTAGGCAAAATCTGCAAACTGCTACCATTTTTTGAGACAACGTTTAATTAGGGGAAAGGGCTTGAGCACAGGCCTCCCCTCCCCACCCCCACCTCTTGAAGGGGAGTAACCTTCCAGTCCATTCCAACACCTGGCTGCCCCCAAACCTGAGGCGCCATAGAAACAGAAACAATCGTGGGGCTGCAAGCCGACCCTTCCTGCAGGGAGAATAGCCCCTGACGTGCAGAGCCGGCTCCGAGAGGAAACGAGCCTGAGAAGGAGGAAATGGCAAGAGGAAGCTACACCCTGGCTGCCGATAGAGGCCATTTACCACACCAGACAACAGAATGCAGGGGACAGGCAGCAGATAATCACTCATTTGCAGCCGGGGCTGAAGCTCAGGGCTGACCGGCACCTACTAAACACGTGCAGCTGATTGGTGTGAAACACAGGGGCCGAGGATTTGCCCTTCTCAATCCCCACCTTGCTGCAGGTAATTATGCCATTCACATGAAAACACAGAAACAAAGTCTTAGCATAAGACTAAGAGTTTCTTTGACTAAATTAATTGTAGTTACCATAAAGTATTCCCCTATGTGGTCCAGGATTCACTTTGGAAATAGAATTGTCTCTGGAGTGTCTAAATCATGGCTGTATTGACTAGGTATACACCTGCGAGGTGTGTTACGCGCAGAATCTCACTGATGCCTCACTGAGGCACTGACAGATGGGTTAACCCAGTTTCACACGTGAATAAATGGAAGCCACGGTCATGCAGTAGTTACGCTGGGACCAATTATGATGAATTTCAGAGTCCATGCTTTATGCTCAAATGATTTCATGTAAAACGTTAATTCCAATTTCCAAATAATGTGCCTTTTCCCCAGTCCATTTTAATCCATTTCATATTTCTAAAACATTAAATCTAGAGCCTCTTAAGACTACTTTTTTCTTAGAATCAGAAACAGGACTGTTAGGCAATTTTTTACATCTTTCATCAGTGCTCAAGCTTTTAAAATTACTTTAATATTATCTTATAGAATAAATGTAAACATCTGAAAAGGTACAATTCAGAAACCCTGAAATTTAGCAAGGAGAGTAAAGGCAAATTACATCAAAACCAGTCTTCATTTGCACGTTTTTCCATAATAGTTTTTTTCTGTTTAAATCATAGGCAAAGATGGACATAATAGTTTTGTTTTTGAAGAGATGGGACCTCACTATGTTGGCCAGGTTGGTCTTTAACTCCTGGCCTCAACTGATCCTCCCACCTTGGCCTCCCAGAGTGCTAGGATTACAGGCGTGAGTCACTGTGCCTGGCCAGATGGACACAGTAGTTTTTTAATGGAGACTTGAACAGTGAAGTCCTCTTTTAGATTTGACTAAACAAACCAACAAAATCATTTGGAAGCAAAAATAAAAATTTAAAAATAATCTTTGGAGCTCAAAAGCTAAAACTGCAGCTTGCTGAATGACGTGGTATTTTCAGTTGTGTAATCTGGACAAATTATTTAATCTTTCTGAACCAAGGTTTCTTCAACTGTATAAAGAAGCCCCCTTTAGGCCAGGCGCGGTGGCTCACTTTGTAGCTGGCAAAACCAGCACTTTGGGAGGCCGAGGCAGGCGGATCACTTGAGGCCAGGAGTTGAAGCCCAGTCTGACCAACATGGTGAAACCCTGTCTCTACTAAAAATACAAAAATTAGCCAGGCGTGGTGGTGGGCGTCTGTAATCCCAGCTACTTGGGAGACTGAGGCAGGAGAATTGCTTGAGCCAGGGAGGCAGAGGTTGCTGTGAGCAGACATTGTGCTATTGCACTGCCGCCTGGGTGACACAGCGAGACTCTGTCTCAAAAAAAAAAGAAAAAGAAAGAAACTCACTTAATAGAGTTTGTGTAAGAGTAGTGAGGTAATTTGGCCAGGCTGGTACCTAGTAAGCTCTCAACTTACGGCTGTATGACACATCAACTGCAGAAAGAATCCTCATGCTAACTAACTGATGGGAACTTCTAAAGACGTGTCCGTGCTAACGTTTCAGTGTGGTGGCTCAAACTCCTAATGCTAGATTATGTAGAATATTTCTGTCAATATTAGTTAAAATGTTCCTGTGAATTTAGCAGAAAAGGAACAGAAGTTTATACTAATATTGCCTTGTATTCATAGTCATATATTTTTATGAACAATCCATTGGCTAAATCTCAGTGATAATTTACTTATAAATTCATAAATTCTTAACTTTTAAAAGTTAAGAGCAAAGTTTGGCGGTGGGGGGCGCCCAGGGAGCCTGGGTCCCATAGCAACTAGGCCACAGGAAAGCAAGCCATGGGCTTCTCTTGGCTTTCTCTGCCCTCGAGGTAGACACTGGCTCCTATTCTCTACTTCATAGCACTTATCATGCTTTTTTCAATGACTGATTTCTTTGCTGGCGTTAGGTCTGTTTCCCTCTTAGGCTGTCATGTCCAAGGGCTGATATCATGTGGGTCTTGTTTCCAGTATGTCTAGAGCCTAGGACAGGGCCTAGTATATAAGAAACAAATCCCCAAGAAGTATTTGTTGGGAATTCTAACACAACATCTGGGTAGTTCTATACGCCCACGGTGTTGTTAAAACCAGGCCTGTAATTCCCATTTCACCAGTAGAAAAAAGGCAATACTGAGAATGGCAACACAGATTTAACCACTCCACAGTTCAACTGTGTTCGTTAGGATCCTTTCCATCTTCAGAAAAGCTGGAGCAAACACAAATTTTTAAAAAATCTATCATTTCTCAAGAAAGATGGCAAATTTCTGAACTGGGACTTGACAATCAGGTACAAAAGTAGCAAACTGAATAAAAAATGGTTTAAAAAACAAAAACCCAGTGGCAAATTTTTTATTTCTAGCTTCTGATAAAATCACTTCCTGTTATTCTGTCCAGCTTGTAACCTGTGGGTAGAATAAGAGATAGAGTCTCTACATTGATTGAGAAGGTGCTTTGTGATATATATTCTAAATGAAAAAACTTAAAAACCCACTAATGCAATTCTTTTAAAGAGCAAAGAATACTTAGATCACTAGTTTAGAGAATTAATAATTTGGATTTTTAATAAATTTGAATTTATTTGCCAATTGAATATATTAATTTTGTATTCCTAAATGAATTTATATTTGGAAATTGTTTAAAACAAAGCCTGGAACTGAATACACACTCAAATATTAAATGCGAGTGATTATTATATTTATTCCATGTTGGACAATTTTGACTTTTGAAGACAACATTATTGGTTGGGTGGCAAGATGCCTCACTGAGGGGTGAAGTTTATGGTGGTTTCGCATACAGCATTTCGAGTGTGTCCTGAACATCATGTGGTGTCGGGGGCAGACTACTCAATGTGGAGTGCGAGATCCGGATGCTAATTCCTGCTCTGTCTCTTAAAAAGTCTCCTGAATTCAGGCAAGCCCCAATCCCTTTGATCTTGTTTTTTTCACCCTGTCACAAGTGGGACAGCATTGCTGTCCTCTAGCTTACAGAGTTCTCAGGATTACAAAAAAAAAAAAATTACATTCATGTGCAGCTCTCCAATTAAACAGTTGTAATAAACTACCTATTTTAAAGAGAAAGATGAGAATAAAAACCAAAGGGCAAAGAAAGGTGAATCACAGTTAAGCTTCAAGCTTTTTTTTTTAAAAAAAAGAAAACCCTTTCCCTCAATTTTATGTAGAAGTAAATTCTTTTCCCTATTCCTTTCAAGCCTCTGATGTTTTTAAAAAAATTCTGACAGTTCATTTTCACTTCCTTTCATTCACAGATTTCATTAGGGGTCATAGTCCAGTGACCTTCAGGGTCACAGCCTGGCCAGGGTACACCCTCCCCACACTGGCCGCCTTATCTCTGTAAGCAGAGAAGCAGGAAGCTGAGTCTGGCTTTCCTGTTGCAGCTCGTTTTCATTCTGAAGCCTGTCTTGGCCCTTCCAGTGTGCTGCTACTACCGTCTGCTCAACTCTTCTGAGACTATACTTGCAGAACCTGAGTTGATAGCTCTTTAATCTGTTCTAAACAGAAGGGACAAAGTCTTTAACGTGGGACCAGTTAGTTTTTCCCAGGCATGTACTCAAGTAAGGCTTCCTTGAGTCAGCCCTCAGCAACTACATTTTTCATTATGGGTCAAAGAATGTGTACAGAAAACTAGGTGAATACGTAAAAAGTTCACAAATCTGGCCAGGCGCAGTGGCTCACACCTGTAATCCCAGCACTTTGGGAGGCTGAGGCGGGTGGATCACGAGGTCAAGAGATCGAGACCATCCTGGTCAACATGGTGAAACCCCGTCTCTACTAAAAATACAAAAAATTAGCTGGTCATGGTGGTGCGTGCCTGTAATCCCAGCTACTCAGGAGGCTGAGGCAGGAGAATTGCCTGAACCCAGGAGGCGGAGGTTGCGGTGAGCCGAGATCGTGCCATTGCACTCCAGCCTGGGTAACAAGAGCGAAACTTCGTCTCAAAAAAAAAAAAGTTCACAAATCTAAATAAATGTATTATTTTTATTTAAGTATCTTTACATCAACTTCAGAGAATTAAAAATAAAAAGGAAAAGTCTGACACTAAGAATGACGGAGTGACTGCTTAGCTCACAAACTGAAATTGTCCTGACTTGAAAAGTTACAATATTAGTCCGGTTTGGTTTTAGGTGGTTTGCCTTGAATGGCTTGGTTTACGGCAGTGATTGTTAATTATTCCTTAGTAATTAAATTTTTGGCTCCAATGTTGTACAACTTGTTGAGAAAATCTTCTACTACAAAGTAGAGGATCACACCAGGTTTGCATTTTTTTTTTTGAGAAGGGTTTCACTTTGTTGCCCAGGCTAGAGGGCAGTGGCGCGATCTTGACTTGTTGCAACCTCCACCTCCCTGGTTCAACTGATTCTCGTGCCTCAGCTTCCCAAATAGCTGGTATTGCAGACACAAACCACCACGCCCAGCTAATTTTTGTATTTTTAGTAGAGATGGGGTTTTGCTATGATGACCAGGCCGGTCTCAAACTCCTGGCCTTATGTGATCTGCCCACCTCAGTCTCCCAAAGTGCTGGGGTTACAGGCACTGCAGTGAGCCACTGCGCCTGGCTATGCTTACATTTTTTAACAGCTTAAAATGCCTTAAGTATGTATTTGTTCCTTGGTAACATATACGGCTCCCATTATGAATGTTAAAGCTTCTGAAAGTGGCCCTGAAATGTATATATTCGTGTTAAAACTGAACATCACATTCTGAGCAGATCTGCATTCATAAATGTCATCTAGCATAGAATCAGAAAAACTTTAAAGACTCCCACAAATTCTAAAACTCTGAAGGATACTAAATCATAAAGGAAGTTACCTAGATAGTCTGACATTTTGGGGTCTAATTTCTGTTTCTCCAAGTCAGCAGGATCTGGTTAAATTGCGTTGTCCCTCTTCCCCCAAATACTCCAGTTGCTACATTACAACACTCTCACTGAGCATGAGATTTCAGTCTCTATGACGCAGAACCTGCTTACAAACCTGTTATCATTTGCTGTGCATCATACGGTTCCATGTAACCGTCGTTCTCTCCGACTCTCTCTGCATCCCTTTGACCCTTTGTCCGTTTGGCATCATAAGGGTCAGCATAGTCTTCTAAAATGATGACCTGTACAAGAACAAGAGGAGACAGTTGCTAAGGCCCACCACATACCAACATGGCAATGGTATCGAAATGGCTACTGACATCTCCTGCATCTCCAAAGAGGTCAGAATCTCTAACCAGTTCCAGATAGCTTTCGCACTTGATCATGGATCCTAGTTAGACACACATCTGATTTTTTTGGTAGTATAGTTGGTTTGCAACAATTCATGTAAACTCTTTCACTTATCCCCAAGGCTCTTTTCACCTCCCTTTCTCTCCCCAAGAAGTAAAACATTTTCTGGGTTAGAGAGTGGCAGGGGTGGATGTGGGGAGTAAAGGGAATCTGTGGCTTTACAGCATAAAAGGTATGTGGCTAGGCAGGGCCACATAGGTGACTCACGCCTATAATTCCAGCACTTTGGGAGGCTGAGGCGGGTGGATCACGAGGTCAAGAGATCGAGACCATCCTGGTCAACAAGGTGAAACCCCGTCTCTACTAAAAATACAAAAATTAGCTGGACATGGTGGTGCACGCCTGTAGTCCCAGCTACTTGGGAGGCTGAAACAGAATTGCTTGAACCCAGGAAACAGAGGTTGCGGTGAGCCGAGATCGCGCCATTGCACTCCAGCCTGGGTAACAAGAGCGAAACTCCGTCTCAAAAAAAAAAAAAAAAGTATGTGGCTTTACCACATACCCTATGAATTGAGTTTTAAAAACTCCAGTCAGCTGAGCAGTACAGTCATAATGAGTCAGTCAGTCATCCACCAGCACTGGCTAGGCACTGTGAGGGAGTCAAAATAAACCTAAGACATGCTTCCTGCCCTCAAGGATGAGAAGTAAGTCAGTGCTAAACAGTACTGTAGGAGTTCTAGGTTCAATAATCACAGGCAAACTGATGTCACAGGCTACAGATCAGATAGGGTTTTGATCACTGTGTGGGATCCCCTGTTTTGTGTCAGAAAGCATCTGTCTTTCCAAAAATAGAAGGTGTCTGAGGAGGTAGTGTGTGTGTCACGGGTGACAACTCCAGAGGTTAGGTACCCTGAGTCTCAGGCAGGAAGCTCCACAACCTCTGATTACATTCTCCAAAGAGTTTAAAAGTAACGCTGGAGTTGGTAAGAATTCAGATAAATGAGGAGAAGCGAAGGGGAGGAAACAGCCTGGAAAAAGCCTCAGACCTCATACACCCAGAAGTAACAACCATGAACACGAGCAGACAACCACGGCAAGGGGCTGTGACTGCCATTCACTTAATCCGTTTTCCTTGACTACCCACCATGTGTACTGCAGCTGCAAGATACAGTGCCGAACCTAAGATGATACTCAGCCCTTGGCTTCAAGGTGCTTGTGGTCTAGTCACCCAGTCAGGTGGGCACTGAATATGAGCTGGGCCCCGTCCGTCTTTACACTGCTCCCCACTCAGTGCCTGGCTCAGGGTGGGCATGCTGTGTTTAGAACATGAAGAAAATGAATGGAGAAATGAACAGAAGTGCTTAATGCAGACATACATAGCCTGTCTTACAGGCTCTTGACTTCATCCAGGGAGGCAGTATGTTTGAAGCCTGAGGAGAAAATTAAAGCTCCCATGTTACGAAGTGATTGCCTGGACCAGAGTCTGAAATCTCAGTCTGAGCTCTTTCCCTTTCACATCGGAGAGAAGATTAAAAACAAGCAAATCACACAGACCAACTCATCTCAGTAAGAATGGAGGGCGTCCCTTCCTATGTTCCCACTCCTTTTCTTAGCTTTTCCACACTGGACAGCACCCAGAAAACCTCCAGTGTGTCCGCGGCAGGAAACACCTTCGCTTCTCATCTGTAATTTCCTTGAGTGCATTTCCTTGTCATATTCTGTATCCCCACAGCCCTTAATGCCCCGTGCCCCTTTTCCTATATAGCTGCTGCAAAACAAATGCCTATAGAATGAATGAAAGGGCAGTAGTCTTGGAGATTTGCTGAAGCTCCACGTAGCCTTTTACTAAGTAGAACTGAAGAGAACGCAGATTCCAAATCAGTGGAGACCGGGGTTGGCCAACCCATTTCCTGAAGCTTTGAAATGCATACTTACAGTTTAGAGGTTACCATTTCTTATGCTAGAGAAGCACAAAAGTCTAGTTTTGCAATTCCCCGGAATATCAAAATTAAACCACATCTATAAAGGGGTCAAATTTAAAACCAAACAGGAATATCTCATTCAACGACACTTCTAAACTGCTAACAAAATTCAATGGCTAGTACATTTCTGCAAAGCTCCCCACCTCTGGAAGAATTTTTTAAGACTAAAAAAAAGTCTAAGAATTGTAAATGGTCACCCAGGAGTCCCCAAACGGTGGAAGGAGAAAGGACCTTAGGAAACCTATCCTCACCCACCCTTAGGTCTAAAGAAGCCGAGGGCTTAGCAGGTGCCCCGGGTTCCCCTCCCATTGAGAGGGGGTCCAACGAAGACTGTATGCTTACCGTGTCTTGCTGCTTAATAATCTTGCCCTTGTCCAGCTCGGGGCCCAGGGAGGAAGGGGAAGAGGACGCGGAGGAAGAGGAGCTGGAGCTGGAGCTGGAGCTGCTGCTGCTGCTGGGGTAGTTGGTTTTCCCGTTCTTCTCCTGAGTGTCCACCTTGATGAGCCTGTTGATGTAGGTGCTGCAGCCCGAGCTTTTGGTCGCACCCCGGTGGGGCTCCTCCTCCGTGGCCCGGGAGTTTTTGCGGTTCTTGCCCGCGGCGGCCTGAATCAGACCCTGCAGGCTGTCGCGGGACAGCCGGCTGTCCTTGGGGCCGATGCCGGCCCTGCCGCTCCCCAGCTCGGCCGCCGAGTTCTTGCGGCCCTTGCCGGGGCCCGGCCCCGCGCCGCCCGCCTCCGAGTTCTTGCGCAGTTTCCCGCCGCCGCCGCCGCCCCCGGGCTTGGCCCGCTCCGACACGGTCTTCAGGTTCAGGGGGAACTCCTTGAACCACTTGGCCGCCATGAGGGGGCCCCGGCCGGCTCGGACCAGGAGCGTCGCGGCGGTGGAGCAGGCGAGCGAGGAGGCCCAGCCCAGACACGGAGAGGCGCCAGGGGTCGGGGGCCACTGCATTCCCCGTGACTCGGGCGCTGGAGGCCGCGACGAGGCCCCGCGACGGCTGCTCCGCGCGCCCTCGGCCGGCCGTCGCCCACGCCCGGTAGGGTGGGGTCCTCGCGGCTCGGGGCGCCGAGCGGGCGGGCGCTGGCCTCCGCTCCGGACACGGCCGGCGACAGGCACGACGCGCAGGGGCCCCGCCCGGGCTCGTCTTCAGCGCCTGCCCGGCCCGAGGACACCGTGGCTCTCGGAGGCGGCGGGCGTCGGGGGATTCCCCCACTCTTTCCTCCCGCGGTGGGAGAGGCCAGGTCCACGGAAGCCCCCTGCAGCCCGGCCCACGCTCCCAGGACCAGAGGGGACCGAGCGGAGGCGGCGGGAGTGTCCCCGGCGCCGCAACAGACGGTGGACGGACGGCGGGCGGCCCATCCCCTCCGCGCGCCCCTCCCCTCCGCGGCTGGCGCCTCCCAGCCCCGCCACCTCCGGCCCAGAGCCAGGGCCCGCGGGGTGGGCGCCACGGCAGGGGCGGGTCCGGGGGCGGCGGCCGCACGTGCGGACGGGCCGCGCCCCCCTGGGCCGAGAGCTCCGGACTGCTGCCCACTGCCCGCGTCAGCATCGAGCGCGTCTCGGCCCGGCGCCGCGGTCTCACGCGCCCAGGAGTGTGCCACGTGCGCCGCCCGCCCCCAGGAAGGACGCCCTTCGGCCGGCACAGCGCCAGGCGCCCCTCGCCCACCCACTCCGTTCCGTTCTTTCTGCAAACATTATTTTTGGTGGTGGGGCAGTGGTTGCCCGCTAAGAGTCGGACGCAGGGACAACGGCCACCCGCTCCTGCACTCGTTCCGTTACTCTCAGGGGCACAGGGTCCCGGGCGCCGCGGGGACCAGGCGCGCCCCGCCGCGGCCGCCGGGGATTGGCTCCTGGCAAGCCCCGCCCCGCGCCCCTCGCCCCGCGGGCTCCCAGGAGGCGGAGCGCGGAGTGAGAAGGCACGAGGGTTGGGCGTCGTGACCGCTGGTTGACGCGAGACGAGGTAGGCCTCCCGGCCCCAGGTCCCGGGCTGCTGAGCTAGGGTTGGGGGTCTGCGACGTCGTCAGGCAGCGATGGAAGCCGCCCTCGTCCCGATAGAAATGGGGAAAGGGAGCATTGTTCCCGCGCGGCAGTCGCTCGCTCGAGTCGGGTGGGAGCTGACCTCCTAGTCGGGGTCTGTGAGGTGGGGAGCGCAGTGTGCTGAACGGTGGCCACTTTATGGGAAAAGACGCCTCTGTCATTCCCCCTTTGCTTTGAAGCTGTTTAAAAACTTTCTGAGGGTGCGGGCGGTGGCTTATGGCGAAACTGCGTCTCTACTGAAAATACAAAAATTAGCCGGGCGTGGTGGCGCACGCCTGTAATCCCAGCTACTCGGGAGACTGAAGCAGAAGAGCTTGAACTCGGGAGGCAGAGGTTAAGGTGAGCCGAGATCGCCCCACTATACTCCAGCCGGGGCGACAGAGTGAGACTCAGTCACACGCGCACACACATACACACAAACACATTTTCTGGTTTAAAAAACGAAATTTAAACTTAGTTTACTAAACGGAAATCTTTTAGTTTAGCAAACTAAATGTGCTCCAGGGGCTGACCAACACTGAGTCCTCTTGTGCAAGTCATGGAAACGGAATGATCGCGGCCGTGGACAGCTTCATTTGTGTGGGTGGTGGTTTGTGAGATGGGAAAGTGAAAGAAATGCGTGCTCATATGACCATTCTTTAAAATGTGTGTTGACTTTTTTTTAAAAAAGAAAGCTTTATTGAGATATAATTTACAAACCATAAAATTCACCTGTTTAAGTGTACACCTCGTGTTTTCAGTATATTTGGTGTGTTTACAGTACAACCATCACAACAATCTAATTTTAGAACATCTCCATCACCCTCAAAAGAAATCTCCCGTCAATTAGGAGTCGCTCCTCATTCCCCTCTCCATCTCCCAATCCTAGACAGCCACTAATTTACTTTCTGTCTATACAGATTTGTCTATTCAGGACTTTTCAGACAGGTGGAATCATGTAATATGTGGCCTTCTTTCCCTTAGCATAATTTTTGAGATTCATCCAGATTATATAGCATGTATAAGTACTTCATTCCTTTTATATTACCAAATAATATTCCATTGTATAGATATACCACACTTCATTAATTAATCAGTTGATGGATATCTGGATTGTTCTCACTTTTTGGCTATTATGAGCAACACTAATATGACTATTTGTGGAAAAGTCTTTGTGTGAACATGTATTCGAATTTCTCTTGAATAGTTACCCAAGAGTGGACTTGCTGGGTCATGTGGTAATTCTCTGTTTAACTTTTTGAGAACCTGACAAACTTTTCCAAAGTGGCTGCACCATTTTACATTCCCACCAGCAATATGAGGGTTCCTGTTTCTTCATGTCCTCAGCACTTGTTAGAGTCGTTTTACTGGTAGCCACCCTGATTGATAAAAAGTTTATTATTGTGGTTTTGATTTACATTTTCCTGATGGCTAAAGATGCAGAACATCTTTTCATGTTCGTATATCTCTAGAGAAATGTTTAACAGATCCTTTGCTTGATTTTTAATCTTTTTTTTTTGTCTTTGTTGGTGAGTTGTAGGAGTTCTTTATGGATTCTTTAGGTCTTTTTAAAAACACAAAGCCTGGCCAACATGGTGAAACCCTGTCTCTATTAAAAACAAAAATTAGCCAGATACAGTGGCACGTGGCAGGCCCTTAAAGGCATCTTGGACAGATTTATGCTGGCCCTTGGCTTGGGAGGTCTCAGTGCCTGTTCTATTCCAGAAGCCCATAGACTTTTCCAGGAATTACCAGGAACTGGGACTAACATCCTAGATCTCTGATTTTGCCCATAAACCTCTCCATTTTTATCCATCCATACCTAAGTCTTTTAATTATCTGAACTACTTTTAGTTCTATTTAGAATTGGTTGCAGCTAAAATTGTTGTTCCCTCCTACAGCTGGGCATAATTTAGAGAAGGAGTTACTGTTTTATTTTAAAATTTACTGTTTTAATTTATGTTTTCTCTAAAGTACAGGGGGGAAAAAAAGCCCTTTAAAATGTCTTTGATAGCTTTGTTATCTATAGAAAGAGGACCAAAGCTTTGGAATCACAGGACTGAGTTATCTCAGTATCTTTTATAAGTTTATAAAATCGCCTGATGTCCTTGAGCTTCGTTTTCTCATCTGTAAAATGGGAAGATAATACTTGTGGAGTTGTAGGAAAGTGCCAATAAAAGCCATAAAAATAAACACAATGGCCGAGTGTGGTGGCTCACGCCTGTGATCCTAGCACTTTGGGAGGCCAGATCACCTGAGGTCAGGAGTTTGAGACCAGTCTGGCCAATCTGGTGAAACCCTGCCTCTACTAAAAACACAAAAACATTGCAAGACATGATGGTGGGTGCCTATAATCCCATCTATCTGGGAGGCTGAGGCAGGAGAATCACTTGAACCCAGGAGGCAGTGGTTGCAATTAGCCGAGATTGCACTACTGCACTCCAGCCTGAATAACAAGAGTGAAACTTCATCTAAGAAAACAAAACAAACAAAAAAAACACCAAAATGGCTATCGTTTATTGAGTTCTTGACACATGACAAGTGCTTTAAGTACAGCATCTCGCTTCACTGCCATGATCTATGACATGGATGTTTTGATTCTGACTGGACAGATGAAATTTCCAAGGTATCTGGGGCAGACTCACAGATGCATCTAACTCCAAAAGTACTGTTCTTTCCACAGGCCAGCCACTGTGCCGAGCTGTGTGTGGTTTTTATTCTTTTCTTTTCTTTTTTATTGCATTTTAGGTTTGGGGGTACATGTGAAGAACATGCAAGATTGTTGCATAGGTACACACATGGCAGTGTGATATGCTGCCTTCCTCCCCATCACCTGTACTGTGTGTGGTTTTAAAGTTGCACATGCTATCTGTATTTGTTTTCTATTTGCTTTCATAACAAAAGACAAAAACCTCAGTGGCTTAAACAACACAAATGTATCATCCCACAGCTCTGTAAGTCACAAGTTTGACACATATTTTAGTGGGCTAAAATCAAGGTTTCAGCAGGATTGTGTTCCTTCTGGAGGCTTTAATTGGAGAATCTATTTTCCTGACTTTTGTAGCTTCTAGAGGCTGCCAGCATTCCTTGACTTGTGGCCCCTTCCTGCATCTTCAAAGCCAACAACAGTAGTCGAGTCCTTCTCATGTCACATCACTCTAACTTTGCTTCTGTTATCATATATCTCTCTCTCTTTTTTTGAGATGTTGTCTCACTCTGTCACCCAGGCTGGAGTGCAGTGGCCCAATCTCAGCTCACTGCAACCTCTGCCTCCCGAGTTCAATCAATTCTCCTGCCTCAGTCTCCTGAGTAACTGGCATTACAGGTGCCTGTCACCACACCCAGCTAATTTTTGTAATTTTAGTAGAGACGGGGTTTGGCCAAGTTGGCTGGGCTGGGCTCAAACTCCTGACCTCTGGTAATCCACCCACCTTGGTATCCCAAAGTGTTGGGATTACAGACGTGAGTCTCCATGCCAGGCCTGTTTTGTCAGTGTATGGACAACCTTAACTCCATCTGCAACCTTGCCATGAAACCTAATATATTCATAGGTTCTAGGGATTAGGATGTGTACCACTTTTGAGGGGCATTATTCTGCTTACCATATTACCTATTCAGTGATTATATAGTGGTGGATTATCCTGGCATTCCTCTAACTGTGGCCCTTCGGCTTTGCAGGAAATCCTGTTGGAAAGCAACTGCAACATGTAAGTCCCTTCCCTTTGCTCATAAGCAAGCCTCACTCCATCGCCTAGCCTTCTCTTTCTCCCATTCCTACCTCACCGTGCCCAGGGCTTAAGAGTCACCCTAGCATCTCTTGCTGGTCAATCCTAACCCTAAGTATACTTTAACTGTTAGTGATTTAAAAGATCCAGTGGCAGGCTTCTTGGCTTGGAGCCTGGTTCTGGGAGGAGGAAGGGAAGCCCTTGGTCAGGAAGGGGAATGGAAGGCCCCTCTGCTTATGCCTGGCACGTGTTTCCTTTTGTCGGAGTCTGAGCTTGGGAGGTTCGATGCTGACACCTGTTTTTGACAGGTCCTGGAACAGCAGTGACTCTAAACCTTCTGCTAAACTGGTTGGGAAGAATGGAGTATTGGAGGAGCAGAAATCTCCAGGTAAGTTAGGCTGGGTGATTTGCTGGTACTGGGACTCTCATCCTATAACCTGGATCCCAGTTAATGGTTCCCAGTCTGCCCAGTTTCTGTTCAATGTGAAACTTGGGATCTGCTTAGCTTCTACTCTTCTTCCAGTCAGCCACCATGTTTCCTGTCGCATGAAGGATGTGGCCCCTGCCGCTGCTGCGATGCAGAGCCTTACTCTCTGGTGCACCTGCCACTCCTGACCCTGTGCTTCTGTTTCATTTGTGCCTTATTCCAATTTGCTCTCTACCATCTCCAAAGTGATCTTTCTGAAACCCAGGTTTATTGACACCCCCTTGCCAGTTACAGCCCCCACCCACATCTCCCAGCCAGTGGAATAAACTGTGACTGCTGTAGTACAGCCTTCCATGATTTCATAGTTTGGCTCCACCTGCCTTTCTAGCCGCCTCTCTCACCACTTGCTGCATGCAGTGTGCAATTCACCTGGCACCCAGTACTGGCCATGAGCAATTTCCCAAATCTGCTGAGCTTTTTCACATCTCCATGTCCTGGCATGGGCTGTTCATCTGCTTGGATTCCCTTCAGCCTCCCTCCTGCATTCCCCTGGCCAGACGTGCTCCCCACTGTCTGCTTAATGTTAACTTGGGGAAGCACAACCCCATGGGTCCCAAAACGCTTCCTAATAACTCCCTCACTTCCTAATAACTCACCACTGAATTCCTGGTGTGCCCATGGCTCTCTCTCCCTGCAGAGTGATCCCCTGCTGGGAAGGCAGGGATATGCACAGCCAGCACTTATCATGGACCACTCCTTAATATTGATAAATGTTGCTAAATGATTGGGTACAGTATAGCCATTCAGTGTTCATGGGGGTGGGGGGATGTTTATAGGCATGTATGTGCATGGGAATATTTTAACAAATTTTTTTATCAATTTTTAAGATGGAAGTTTCACTCTTGTTGCCCAGGCTGGCGTGCAGTGGCATGATCTCGGATCACTGCAATCTCCGGCTTCCTGAGTTCAAGTGATTCTCCTGCCTCAGCATCCCAAGTAGCTGAGATTACAGGCACATGCCACCACACCCAACTAATTTTGTATTTTTAGTAGAGATGGGGTTTCTCCAAGGACTTTGGGGAGACTGAGCTAGGAGGATTGCTTGAGCTCAGGAATTTGAGACCAGCCTGGGCAACACAGAGAGACCTTATCTCTATCAAAAAAAAAATCTCAGGCATGGCGCCATGTCCCTGTAGTCCCAGCTACTTGGGAGGCTGAGGTGGGAGGATTGTGTGGAGTTGGGTGGTCAAGGTTGTAGTGAGTTATGATCATACCACTGCACTCCAGCCTTGTGACAGAGCAAGACTCTGTCTCAAACAAAAACAAAAAAAGAGAGAAAAAGTGAATTATGTGTTCTAAGTCCCATTTAATGCTGTTTTTCTTTTAGGATTCAAGAAAAGAGAGACAGAGGTGTATGTTGGCAATCTTCCACTGGACGTTTCTAAGGTATTTATTCTCACGATAGGCTGCTTGTCTCCCTAGGCCTTCCCCATATGACTTAGTAACCTGCTAGTAACTTAATTTCCCCAGTTTCTTAAAGACGTTTGAGAGCTATGATAGTGCAAACAGTCACTAATTGGTGACTGTGGTAACCAGCGCATCAGTTTGCCTTGGAGTTTCCTACTTTTAGCACTGAAATGCTAAACTGGCATCCCGGGTGGTTAGCCCCACTCTTTATCCTTGTACACCTGGATGGCTGGTCAGCCTACTTGGCATTTTGGGTTGAGGCAGCTTCATTTTAGGAAGGGACCTTGTTAGGGCTCAGCTGCTGATCCTTTGGCAATAGAGAGCCCTATTTGACTTTGAAATGAGCTGATTCGGTCAGTAGGCTGTGTTACTAGGACTTAGAGAGTAGGATGTAAGCAATTGCATTTTTGACCCCAGGAACCTTGCTGTCTCTTTGGGGCGGCCAGACCAACAAACCCGAAATAGTTACAAAACAATATAAGTGCTTCAATTTTGTAGTAAGTGCATTTGACATACAGATGAAAGGAGAATGAAAGTGTGATCTATTGAAGCGCCTCCTGATGCTTTTTTGGGCATCTACTACATACAAAATATTGTGTCCCCCCTTTGGCATGCTTAAAGATAAACAGCCTAGTCCTTGCCTTCAAGGAGCTCAGTCCTGGAAGAAGGATGAGAGAAACTCACCTCTGTGGAACCCCTGTAGCATGCCAGGCATTTTTCAAAATTTTCATGATCTCCACGTTCCCTTGCCAGCCAGTTACACACTCAGTCATCTCTGCCCAAGTTATACTTTCTTCCTTTACACCATTTACTACATCTTAACTGTCAGGTTTCCTCTAGGAAATGAGCTACATGCTTCGTTCATGTGGTTTTTTTTAAGTTATTATTGTAACTCTGGGTTTTTTTTTTTTTTTTTTTGAAACGGAGTTTCGCTCTTGTTACCCAGGCTGGAGTACAATGGCACAATCTCAGCTCACCGAAACCTCCGCCTCCTGGGTTCAGGCAATTCTCCTGCCTCAGCCTCCTGAGTAGCTGGGATTACAGGCACGCGCCACCATGCCCAGCTAATTTTTGGTATCTTTAGTAGAGACGGGGTTTTACCATGTTGACCTGGATGGTCTCGATCTTTTGACCTCGTGATCCACCCGCCTCGGACTCCCAATGTGCTGGGATTACAGGCTTGAGCCACCGCGCCCGGCCATTATTGTAACTCTGGGTGGTGGTAATGCCCTCATCTTGGAGCTGAGTCTGCCAAGGCTCTGAGAGGTCAAGTCCCTCAGCTAAGTATACAGACCTAGTGAGTGGTCAGTTACGAGTCGAATCCAGGCTCAGTTGCTCCCGGGTCCCATGTTTCTTGCTTTGTGCCAAATCATGTAACCTATAAGATGTGGAAATAATGCGCCAAATGAAAGATGGACCTATTATGTTTTGTCCGATAGAGAGAAGAAAATGGTATTGGAGTATAGTAAGTCATTTTGATCCAATAGATGAAATCATATTCGATCAAAGGGGCAGGTTGGGGGATTCCTCGCACCTGGTAGGTGAGCGTACTGGGGCTGGTGTTCCTTCCCCATTTCGGCAGTCTGGTCCAACCTGTTGTTGACAGTGAAGTGGGCAGAGGAGCCCTACGTGTGGTTCCTGCAGTGGTCTGGGGAGGGGAGATGCTGAGCAATGCTGCCACCTCTCTGTCCCCTCTCCCTGCAGACCCCATTCCAGAGCCCAGCACCTGGGGCTTGCTTTTCCATGCTGTCCCTCACCATGGTAAGGGAACATTTGGTCCTCGTCCCCTTCACAGAAAGTGGCAGCCCTCCCCATAGTGCTTTCTTTCAGCTCAAACTTGGACCAGCCTCATAGGAAAGATTTGAGCTGTGCTTTAGATAAGGAGTAGGGTTTTGTTTTTGTTTTTTGAGGCAGAGTTTCACTCCAGCCCAGGCTGGAGTGCAATGGCGTGATCTTGGCTCACTGCAACCTCTACCTCCTGGGTTCAAGCGATTCTCCTGCCTCAGCCTGCTGAGTAGCTGAGATTACAGGCCTGTGCCACCGTGGCCAGCTAATTTTATACTTTTAGCAGAGATGGTGTTTCTCCATGTTGGTCAGGCTAATCTTGAACTCCCATCCTCAGGTGATCTGCCCACCTCAGCCTCCCAAAGTGCTGGGATTACAGGTGTGAGCCACCGTGCCCGGCCAGGAGTAGGGTTTTAAAAAGAAATTTCCAGACCAGGTACGGTGTTTACAGCTATAATCCCAGTACTTTGGGAGGCCGAAGTAGAAGGATCACTTGAGCCCAGGAGTTCAGGACCAGCCTAGGCAACATAGCAAGACCATGTCTCTTTAAAAAAAAAAAAAAAAA
>CM052667.1:36422021-36443895 GCA_028533165.1 Leontopithecus rosalia | reverse complement strand
ACTGACACAAGACCAGAAAATGAAACACTGCATGTTCTCACTCATAGGCGGGTGTTGAACAATGAGAACACATGGACACAGGGAGGGGAGCACTACACACTGGGGTCTATTGGGGGGAATAGGGGAGGGATAGCGGGGGGGGAGCTGGGGAGGGATAGCATGGTGAGAAATGCCAGATGTGGGTGAAGGGGAGGAAGGCAGCAAATCACACTGCCATGTGTGTACCTATGCAACTATCTTGCATGTTCTGCACATGTACCCCAAAACCTAAAATGCAATTAAAAAAAAAAGATAAAAGAAATTTCTCATGATAATGTTAATGCCCTGTAACAAATTGGCCTGCAGCTTTTTCCAGGTTCCTGGTAGAAGACACAAGACTCTTGGGTCAGAGCTGAAAGATCATCTGCTACAGTAGCCAGTATTTTAAAAAAATTTTTTAATTTAATTAACTTAAAAATATATAGATATTATTCTATACTATATTTATTCTATATATTTAATTAATGTTTTAAAAAATAGATATTAAATCTATATATTTAATTTGATTAAGATTTGAAAAATATAGATAGTAATGTTTTAAAAATATAGGTATTATACCTTAAAATTTACCATTAATTTTTCTTTTTTTTTTTTGAGACAGAGTCTCACTTTGTCACCCAGGCTGGAATGCAGTGGTGCAAGCTCAGCTCGCTGCAACTTTTGTCCTCAAGGCTCAAGCAATCCTCCAACCTCAGCCTCCCATGTAGCTGGGACTACAGGTGTGCACCACTACACCCGGCTATATTTTTGTATCTTTAGTGGAGACGGGGTCTCATCATGTTGCCCAGCCTGGAAAATTTACCATTTAAAGATGTGCACAAATTCAGGCCAGGTGTGGCGGCTGATGCCTGCAATCCCAGCACTTTGGGAGGCTGAGGTGGGCTGATCACCTGAGGTCAGGAGTTTGAGACCAGCCTGGTCAGCATAGTGAAACTCCATCTCTACTAATAATACAAAAATTAGCCAGGTGTGGAGGCATGCACCTGTAATCCCAGCTACTCAGGAGGCTGAGGCACTTGAGCCTCACTTGAATCACTTGAGCCCAGGAGGCAGAGGATGCAGTGAGATGAGATCGGGCCACTACACTCCAGCCTGGGCAACAGTGAAACCGTGTCTCCAGAAAAAAAACACAAAGTACAGTTCAATTATTAGTATGTTCACAGATTGTGCAGCCATCAATACTAATTTCTGAACATTTCACCCCCAAAATAAACCTCATATCCATTAGCGGTCCTTTCCCTTCCCCCTTCCTCCCAGCTCCTGATAACGACAAATCTACTTTCTGTCTCTTAAAGATTTCCTGTTCTGGACATTTTATACAAATAGAATCATATAATGTGGAATTTTGTGTTTTCTTTTACTGAGCGTGTTTTTGGGGTTCATCTGTATTAGAGAGAGTCTTAGTACTTTGTTTCTTTCTCTGGCGGAATAATATTTTGTTATACAGATATGCTGCATTTTGTTCATCCATCAGTTTTACATTTGGGATTTTTCCACTTTTTGGCTATTATGAATAATGCTGCTATGCACATTGGTTCAGAAGTTTTTGTCTGAACTTATGTTCTAGTTCTCTTGGATATATACCCAGGAGAGAATTGCTGGATCACATGGTAACCCTGTCTTTAACTTTTTAAGGAACTGCCAAACTGGTTTTCAAAGTAGCTGCACCATTTTGCATTCATATCAGCAATGCATGAGGATTCCCATTTCTCTGCTTTGTTGCCACGGCCTGCTGTTTTCTTTTTTCGTTATAGCTGTCTAGTGGATGTGAAGTGGTATCTCACGGTTTTGACTTGCATTTTCTTTCTTTTCTTTTTTTTTTTTTTTGAGATGGAGTTTTGCTCTTGTTACCCAGGCTGGAGTGCAATGGCGCGATCTCCGCTCACCGCAACCTCTGTCTCCTGGGTTCAGGCAATTCTCCTGCCTCAGCCTCCTGAGTAGCTGGGATTACAGGCACACACCACCATGCCCAGCTAATTTTTTGTATTTTTAGTAGAGATGGGGTTTCACCATGTTGACCAAGATGGTCTCGATCTCTTGACCTCGTAATCCACCCGCCTCGGCCTCCCAAAGTGCTGGGATTACAGACTTGGGCCACCGCGCCCGGCCCTGCATTTTCTTAATACTAATGAGCATCTTGTCATATGCTTATTGGCCATTTGTATATCTGTTCTGGAGAAATGTCTATTCAAATCCTTTGTCCATTTTTAGTTAGTTTTTTTTTTTGTTGTTTGAGACAGAGTCTCCCTCTGTCACCATGCTGGAGTGCAGGGGCATGACCTAGGCCCACTGTAACCTCTGCCTCACAGGGCTCAAGCGATTTTGTTATCTCAGCCTCCCGAGGAGCTGGGATAACAGGCTTGTGCCACTACACCTGGCTAATAGACATATATATGTTTTTTGAGACGGAGTTGCCCATGAGACATTGTTGCCCATGCTGGAGTGCAGTGGCATGATCTCGGCTCACTGCGACCTCTGCCTCCTGGATTCAAGTGATTCTCCTACCTCAGCCTCCTAAGTAGCTGGAATTATAGGCATGTACCACCATGCCTGGCTAATTTTGTATTTTTAATAGAGACGAGGTTTCTCCATGTTGGTCAGGCTGGTCTCGAGCTCCCGACCTCAGGTGATCCGCCTGCCTTGGCCTCCCAAAGTGCTGGGTTTATAGGAATGAGCCACCATGCCCGGCCATACCTGGCTAATTTTTGTATTTTTAGTAGATACGGGGTTTGCCACGTTGACCAGGCTGATCTCGAACTTCTGGCCTCAAGTGATCCACCTGCCTCGGCCTCCCAAAGTGCAGGAATTACAGGCATGAACCACTATGCTTGGCCACATTTTAAAATTTGTTTATTAGTCTTTTTTATTAAGTTGTGAGAGTTTTAAAAATATATTCTGAATACAAGTTCCTTACCAGATACATGATTTGCAAACATTTTGTGTTCTTTTTTTTCTTTTTTTGGGCAGGAGGGTCTCACTCTGTCACCCAGGCTGGAGTGCAGTGGCACCATCACAGCCCACTGCAGCCTCGACTCCCAGACTCAAGTGATCCTCCCATCTCAGCCTCCCAAGTAGCTGGGAGCACAGTAGCTGGGAGCACAGTAGCTGGGACCGCAGGCGCACCACCATGCCAGGCTAATTTATTTTTATTTTTTTGTAGAGACGGTATCTCACTGTATTGCGCAAGCCGGTCTCAAACTTCTGGGGTCAGATGATCCTCCTGCCTGGGGCTCCCAAAGTGCTGGGATTACATGTGTGAACCACTGGCCCCAGCTACCTATGATATTTTCTAAGACTTTAATAGTTTTAGCTCTTATTTTAGGTCTGTGATTTTTTTTTTTTTGAGACAGGGTCTTGATCTGTTGCCCAGGCTGGTGTGCAGTGGTACCATCACAGCTCACTATGGCCTTGGCTTTCCAGGCTCAAGTGATCATCCCACCTCAGCCTCCTGAGTAGTTGGGAGTGCAAGCACATGGCACAATGCCCAGCTAATTTTTTTGTTTTTTTATTTAGATGAAGTCTTGCTCTGTTGTCCAGGCTGGAGTGCAGTGGCACAATCTTGGCTCACTGCCACCTTTGCCTCCAGGATTCAAGTGATTCTCTTGCCTCAGCCTCCTGAGTAGCTGAAATTACAGGCACATGCCACCACATCTGGCTAATTTTTTGTATTTTTAGTTGAGACGGGGTATTACCATGTTGGCCAGGCTGGTCTCGAACTCCTCACCTCAAGTGATTCCCCTCACCTTGGTCTCCCTAAGTGCTGGGATTACAGGCATGAGTTACTGTGCCCAGCATTTTTTTGTATATTTTGTGGAGATGGGTTTCACCTTGTTGCCCAGGCTGATTTTGAACTCCTGAGCTCAAACGATCCGCCCACTTGGCCTCCCAAAGTGCGCTGGGATTATAGGCATGATCCACTGCATCCAGCCAGGTCTGTAATCCTTTTTGAATTAATTCTTGCATATGGTGTGAGGTAGGGTTCTGACTTCATTCTTTTGCATGTGGATATACAGTTATCCCAACATCATTTGTTGGCAAGACTGTTCTTTCCCCATTGCATTATCTTGGGACTCTTGTCAGAAATCAGTTGACTATCAATGTAACAGTTACTTTGGATTTGCATTCTGTCCCATTGATCTGTGTGTCCGTATGCTGGCACTGCATTTACTTACTGTAGGTGTTTAGAAAATTTCTTTTTTTTTTGAGACGGAGTTTCGTTGTTGTTACCCAGACTGGAGTGCAATGGCACGATCTTGGCTCACCGCAACCTCTGCCTTCTGGGTTCAAGCAATTCTCCTGCCTCAGCCTCCTGAGTAGCTAGGACTACAGGCACGAACCACCATGCCCAGCTAATTTTTGTATTTTTAGTAGAAACGGGGTTTTACCTCGTTGACCAGGGTGGTCTTGATCTCTTGACCTCGTGATCCACTTGCCTCGGCCTCCCAGAGTGCTGGGATTATAGGCGTGAGCCACCACGCCCTGCCTAGAAAGTTTCAAAATCAGTCACCCATTCACTCTTGAACCCACTAGTTTGCTTTCTGTCCTCACCAGTTTTCTGAAACTGTTTTTGCTGAGTGTACAATTAACTTACATGATGCCAAATGGATTAGAAATGCTCAAATGAACTCTGTTTCCATAATTACAGATTTTAAAACCTCACACAAAAAAATCTGGAAGTAGAGGCTAAAATATAAGAAATACTACTTTTAAATGCGTAGTTGATTCCTAAGAAGGTAAGAGAAATCATGACTTCAATCTGTATTTGAAGCCTGTACCTTTCTCTTGAACTCGAAACTTGTATATTCACTTTCCTGCTGGTTATGTCCACACGGATTACTAGTAGGCATTTCAAACTTCTGATGTTCCAAACCAGGCTCTTGGTATTCCCCAACCTACTCCTCCCACAGGCTTCCCCGTCTCCGTAAAAGACAGTGCCATTTTTCTCAGGCCCAAAATTTGAGACATATTTTCATCTTACACCTCATATTTTTCTCACATTTCACGTTCAGTCTGTTGGCAGGTCATTTTGGCTCTACCTTAGTAATATACATAGACTCAAACAATCTTTTGTATAAGAAGGGAGGAAGCGAGTAGAATATCTCTTTATGGCTCAAGCCTGTAATCCCAGCACTTTGGGAGGCCGAGGCGGGTGGATCACGAGGACAAGAGATCGAGACCATCCTGATCAACATGGTGAAACCCCGTCTCTACTAAAAATACAAAAAATTAGCTGGGCATGGTGGTGCGTGCCTGTAATCCCAGCTACTCAGGAGGCTGAGGCAGGAGAATTGCCTGAACCCAGGAGGCGGAGGTTGCGGTGAGCCGAGATCGCGCCATTGCACTCCAGCCTGGGTAACGAGCGAAACTCCGTCTCAAAAAAAAAGATGGTTGTTACTTATAAGGGGAAGGAAGAAAGAAAGAGTGGAAGGAAGACGGATGCATGACTTCTGACTAGGAATATATAAACGTTTTCATAATTAAAAAATAAAAATTGTGCATTATAGCATTTTCTAGAAATGGAAAAGAAATTGGTTGCATAACCAGTTTGGTGTCAGAGAGAGAAATACTCAACCTCAGAGTATGGTAGTTTGACTGTATATCTTCAATAGGACGTACTAAAGACCTGCAAAGAAATACACACACACACACACACACACACACACACACACATTTTTTAGACAGAGTCTCGCTCTGTCACCCAGGCTGGAGTGCAGGGGCGCGGTCTCAGCTCAATGCAACTTCCACCTCCCTGGTTCAAGCAATTCTCCTGCCTCAGCCTCCCGAGTAGCTGAGACTACAGGTACCCACCATCACGCCTGGCTAATTTTTTGTATTTTTAGTAGAGACGGGGTTTTACCATGTTATCAGGATGGTCTTGATCTCCTGACCTCGTGATCTGCCCGCCTCAGCCTTGCAAAGTGCTGGGATTACAGGCGTGAGCCACCACGCCCGGCCAAGGAATCTTAAACTTATTCAATAGCTTTATTGTCAGTAATGATACCGATACTGTTATTTGAACTTGTTATGTATTTAAATTATGATAAAACAATTATATTGTTAGGAATCAAGATTTTCAGCAAAAGAGGAGAGAGAGAAATGAAGTTAAAGAGAAATAAATAAATACGAATTGAAATCCGTAAGAATAACATACTTTTTCTCCTCTTGTAAGGTGCATGTATTCTAGCTCGGTCCACTGAGAGACCTTGGAGCTCTAACTATGTAGCAGCAGTAGCACACCTACCTGCTAGACTGTGTTCTTTCCCGCTAAAGAGAACCAGGTCTTCTTAGAGAAATGGCTGATTCCAGATCTGGAGCCGTTATGCCAGAAAGCTATCAAAGACTACTGAAGTTTGAATGAAAAGACAGAGCAGTTTTATTTAGAGCTGGTTTATTTTTTATTTTATTTTTATTTATTTTTATTTTTTTGAGACTGAGTTTCACTCTTGTTACCCAGGCTGGAGTGCAATGGCGTGATCTTGGCTCACCGCAACCTCCGCCTCCTGGGTTCAGGCAATTCTCCTGCCTCAGCCTCCTGAGTAGCTGGGATTACAGGCGTGCACCACCATGCCCAGCTAACTTTTTGTATTTTTAGTAGAGACGGGGATTCACCACGTTGACCGGGATGGTCTCGATTTCTTGACCTCGTGATCCACCCGCCTAGGCCTCCCAAAGTGCTGGAATTACAGGCGTGAGCCACTGCGCCCAGTGAGAGCTAGTTTATTTAGAGGTGGTCTTGTATCTTGGAGTTTGTGCTGAAGCCTTGGCATGTGAAGCAGTGTAATGTTGGAGATTTGTTTCGGAATAGCCTAGTGGCCGGGAGAGGTTATGGTGAAATGGGAGTGGCCATAAACTGAGAATTGCTGAGGCTGAGTGATAGGTGCATAGGGATTTATAATACTATTTTCTCTATTTTTTTATTTCGATTTGAGTGTTTCCAAATAAAAATAAAACAACACAAGAGCAAGCGAAGAGGGTGTCCCATGGGCCACAGATGGAGCAATTTGAGCATCAAGTACTACATTTGATTAAAATTCACCAATGATTTTAAAAAGCATTAATTTGTAATAATACCTAAAGAAAGGAGAAATAAATAACACTCACTGACTAGAACTGAAAATGGGAAGTTAATGGTTCATTAACATAAAACTTGATAATTAAAGAGAAGGAAGAGGTATTTATCTTGTTTTCCAACACCAATGTAATAATGTTTTCAGAGCAAACAACCCTAATGAGAGAAAGTTCTTTACAGAAGAACTCTAGTCATAAATGCAGAAGATATGATAGAATTAGAAAATGACCATTTGCAAACTCCAATAAAAATACCTGTTTCAGACAGTGGTTATCTGAGCTTGCTTAATTCATTAGGTAAAGTATCAATGGGCAGTTTTACAATGGAGGGATCAGGCTGTTACTGACTAATTTTAGCCTCACTAAAAATAAGATAACCAGATATGAGCCCCCTAAAAAGTGATGCAAGATGAAGGTGACCACAGCGTTTTAAAGTATTCTATCCCCCAAAAAAACACCTATACTAGTCAAGCTCCATGGCAGATTTGTAGTGAAAAGGAACTGCAGAGAATAGAAGACCAAGATAATGGTGCCATAAAGCAGCAGAACTCTTGTCTGTAGAACAGCTGACCTGGTTTCCAGAACAAGTCAATCATGAAAAAATTAAAGTAGATCTTATAGGGAGTTAAGGAGATCTGGAAGAAACTTAGAGGCCTGGCGCAGTGGCTCATGGCTGTAATCCCAGCACTTTGGGAGGCCTAGGCAAGTGGATCACTTGAGGTCAGGAGTTTGAGACTACCCTGGCCAATATGGTGAAATCCCATCTCTATTAAAAGTGCAAAAATTAGCCAGGCATGGTGGCAGCTGCCTGTAATTCCAGCTACTCAGGAGGCTGAGACAGGAGAATTGCTTGAACCTTGGAGGGGGAGGTTGTAGTGAGCCGAGATTGCATCACTGCACACCAGCCTGGGTGACAGAGCAAGACTCTGTCTCAAAAATAAAATAAAATAAAAATAGAAGAGACTTAGAAATGATAACAAAATACAATGAGTAGGCATTGTTTTGATCCAGTTTTGGACAAAACAATCATAGAACGATGTTTCTGAGATAATCGGTGAGGATTACCTTTTAGTTGATGGTATGACATTACTGTTTTTCTTAGTTTGATAATGGCGTGTCTAGGGAGCAAATGCCTCTTTGAGGAGTAGGCTAAAGTATTGAAGGTGAAATGACAGAGTAGCTGGGATTCCCGGACACTGGTGAACGAGGGCTGGAGAGACAGGCGAAACACACAGAATGGGGGTGCTGGTGGAAGCACGGTGATGGGCTCGTGGGAGTTCATTGCACTCTCTACTTCTGTGTATGTTTGGCATTGTTTTATAACAAAAAGTTACCTATATCCAGAACCTGGGCACCTCGTGTCATGCCACTGCTTGCCCCCTGGCCGACCCACTGCCGTCTCACCTGGATCACTGCCAGGGCTCTTAGCTCATTTCTCTTTCTCTTTTTTTATTTTTATCTTTTGAGACAGGGTCTTGCTCTGTCATCCAGGCTGGAATGCAGTGGTGCAGTTATGGCTCACTGTAGCCTCGACCTCCCAGGCCTAAGCAAGCCTCTTTGTAGCTGGGACTACAGGAACACATCACCATACCCAGCTTGCTTGCTTGCTTGCTTCCTCATTTATTTATTTATTTATTTATATTCACTCTGTTGTCCAGGCTGGAGTACAGTGGTGTGATCTCTGCTCACTGCAACCTCCGCCTCCCAGTTTTAAGAGATTCTCCTGCCTCAGCCTCCTGTGTAACTAGGTTTATAGGCGTGCATCACCATGCCTGGCTAATTTTTGTATTTTTAGTAGAGCCACCATGTTGGCCAGCCTGGTCTTGAATTCCTGACCTCAAGTGATCTGCCCGCCTTGGCCTCCCAGAGTGCTAGGATTATAGGAGTGAGCCACCGTGCTCCGCTAATTTATTTTTTGTAGAGACAGCATTTCACCATGTTGCTCAGGCTGGTCTCGAACTCCTGAGCTCAAGTGAACTGCCGGCCTCAGCCTCCCAAAGTGCTGGGATTACAGGTGTGAGCTACCATGCCCAGCCAGCTCTTCTCTTTTCTGCCCTCTTCACCTGCAGTCTAATCTTAACATAGCAGCCAGAGTGACCCCATCAAGTGGCAAGCCTGTCTTGGACCCCTCCACTCAGAAGCCTCCAATGGCTTTCCTTTCTATTTAGGAAGAGCAGAGCCCCTTGTGGCCTTTCGTGAACCACTCCCTGTGCCCGCTGCACTCCTGCCTTCTTCCTTGTTTGCTCCACAGCAGCCTCTCTGGCCTCCCTGCTCAACCCAGAACCTGCTGTAAGCTCTTACAGCGGCAGTTTCCTCTGCTTGCTGCTCTGCTTCGGAGGTGGCCTTCTCAGAGGCCCTCCCTGGCTGTTCTCCCTCGGTTGCAGCTCCCATTCTTCCTGTCTTTCCTGGTCTTTGTCTCCTTGATACTTAGACCATCGAACTCACCAAACATGCTGCTTATTCCTTTTATTTTTTTATTTTTATTTTTTGAGACGGAATTTCGCTCTTGTCACCCAGGCTGGAGTGCAGTGACGTGATCTTGGCTCACTGCTACCTCCACCTCCCAGGTTTAAGCGATTCTCCTGCCTCAACCTCCTGAGTAGCTGGGATTACAGGCACCCACCACCATGCCTAGCTAAATTTTATATTTTTTTAGTAGAGATGGGGTTTCACCGTGTTGCCAGGCTGGTCTTGAACTCCTGACCTCAGGTGATCCACCCGCCTCGGCCTCCCAAAGTGCTGGGATTACAGGCGTGAGCCACCGCACCCGGCCACCTGCTTCTTACTCCTCTTAGTGATGATCTCTTCCCCCAAAAAGATGAGCCCAGGAGGGCTAGGCTTTCTGCACCTAACACATTTCTAGCACAGAGTGGGCACCTAATAAATATCTGTTGAATGAAATAGTGAGAGGAAGTGAAGGTAGCATAGATGACTTTTTCAAGGATTTTCATCAAAAAGGAGAGTAGGAAGATGGAGTGGTAGCAGGAGGGACGTATGGGGTCAGAGGCGTTATGTGTGATAAGACTTCACTTGGCGAATTTTTATGCTCATCCAGTGGAGAGGGAAATGGATGCTGGAAAGAGAGGAGCTGATTTAGCAGCAGAGGCCTCGAGAAGGTGAGAAGGAAAGGATGGGGCAGGGACAGGTCTTCCCTGTAGAGGGATGAGTACAGATGTAGGGGTGGTAGGAGAATGGAAGTTCCCCTTTGGTTGCTTCTCTTTTCTCAGTGAAATAAAAATCAGGGTTCTCCACTGAGTAGAAAGGGTGTGCCAAGTGTGTACAGTAGTTTTTTCTGGGAGAGGGGGGCTGATGATGAGGAGTAGGTGGTGGGAATGCTGTGAAGTGTTGGACATCAGGTGTTGATTGCACTGATAAACCCCACCATCTAAGCTGGTTAATGAGCACAGCAGCGGGCTGGGTACGTTGAACAGTGGCTCGTGCCTGTCATCGCAGCCCTTTGGGAGGCCCAGGCGGGTGGATTGTTTGAGCTTAGGAGTTTCACATTAGCCAGGGAAACATGACAAAATTCGTCTCTACAAAAAAAATTACTAAAATTAGCCAAGCACGGTGGCGCACATCTGTAGTCCCAGCTACTTGGGAGGCTGAGGTGGGAGGTTGGCTTGAGCCTGGGTGGCAGAGGCTGCAGTGAGCCAAGATCGCACTACTGCACTCCAGCCTGGTCATCAGAGCCAGACCCTGTCTCCAGAAAAAAAAAAGGCACAGCAAGGACATTGCAGGTTTGGGTGGAGCAGTATGGTCAGGAGAAAAGTGGCAGAGTCAGGAGTTTGCAGGAGGGTGGAAAGTGGCAGAGTCTGAAGAGTCACGGTACTGGGCAGTGGAGTTGGAGAACCAGACGTATGAGCAGGAAAGATGGGAGGGGGTCAGAGAGTGCGGGGTTCCAAGCTGTTGTTTGCGGGTAGGCATTGGGAATGATTGTGTCTAGGGGATGCCCTGGAAAGCAGGGAGCTGAGGTGCTGGGCAGGTGGCTGTTGGTCCCTCACCTTCTGTCTGAGTGTTTGTGGCTTGCCTTGATCATGTCCATGTTGGTGTGTGCAGCTCTAGGCAGTAATTTGGGCTGTTGTCTAATATTCCTTTGTATGAATCCACCACAGTGTGTTTATATGCAAATAGACATTCCTGTTCTTAGGTTATATCATATGAAACCGCTGGTGTTGCACCATTTTTTAATCTGCAAAATCCTCAGTTTCACATGGTTCAAATCAATATTTTCCTAGTTTTTGCTACCTCAAACAGCTTCAGTGAACCAGCTCGTACACATAATGGTGTGCGAGGTGTGAGTGCCTCTGGGACCTGTATTGAAGCATGGGGCCTCAGGGCCACAAGGGCCTCACAGCTGGACCAGGAAGGGGACTGACTTGCACTCCCACCAGCAGCACAGGGTTCCTCTATCACAAACACTTGGTGTTGTCCAGCTGTTAAATTTGCTGCCTGTTGGATGGGCATGAAATTACTTGGCACATAGGTGGCTGCAGTAACCTACCTGTCTGGTGCAAAGTTAGTGGTCCATAAATGCTGGCGCCTTAACGAATAGCAGGCTATAGATCCCTTAAACCATGTGGTTGGTGGTGATTGACTGAAAGGAATGTGTCTTTAAGTGAAACAGGTTACAAAGCAGAAGGTACAGTGTGATCTCGTGATATTTATAGTAGATGTGCAGTGTTCATGTTTTGGTGGCAGGATTATGGACAGTGCTTCTATTTTGCTTATTGGTGTTTTTAAAAATATTCTACAAGAAACATTCAATGTCTTTGTAATTAAAAAATCCTAATAAGTTATTTTTATGATTTAAAATGAGATGTAAAATTCCCTACGGGGCATGAGGCAATTTTAGCTTAATGTACCAAACCTCCTTTCAAATCTGTAATTGATGAAAACATTTTTAAATAAACAAGTTAAACTGTTAAGGGGCAGGAAAAACTGTCAAAATTAGGGCATGCCTTCAGATTTTAGAAATTCCTAGTGATAATTATCAACTGTAGCAGCATCTGCTGATGGGGTACCCTCACTGATAACACTGAAATTCCATGGATGGGCCGGGCGAGGTGGCTCATGCCTGTAATCCCAGCTCTTTGGGAGGCCAAGGAGGGTGGTTCACCTGAGGTCAGGAGTTCAAGACCAGCTTGGCCAACATGGTGAAACCCCCATCTCTACTAAAAATACAAAAAATTAGCCGGGCCTGGTGGCAGGCGCCTGTAATCCTAGCTACTTGGGAGGCTGAGGCAGGAGAATCGCTTGAACCTGGGAGGCGGAGGTCACAGTGAGAGCGCACCATTCATTGCACTCCAGCCTGGGCAACAAGAGCAAAACTCCATCTCAAAAAAAAAAAAGAAAGAAAGAAAGAAAGAAAAGAAATTCTATGGATGAAAAGGTCGCAGCCCTCTTTATGTCCACAAAATCCAGAATGGCTGCAAATATTAATGACTGTTCTTCCTTTGTTTTCTTTGGCAAGCAGCTCCTTTCCTCCCTGTCCATTTTGCTGATCCACTCACGTTGCAGTATTTGTGTGTGTGTGTTGTCGGGAGTGAGGGAGATTCTTCTCACCCTCAGGTACATTTTCTGGAAACGCATACTTCCTAAATCTGACACCATGGAACAGCCATTTTCATTTTCAACCTTGGCTGTGTATTAAAATCATCTGAGGAGCTTCTTAAAAAACATGGATGCTTTGGTCCCAACCCCAGCAGTTCTGATTTTGTGTACCTGGGGAGGGCTGCGTGTTGCATTGGTAGTTAAAAGAGGAAAAATAATTACACCCCACCAGAGTGTCGTCTGTAGTCAGGATAGAGAACCATTGATGTGGCACAGTGGCTTGCATACTTTTTCTGTAAAGGGTCAGATAGTAAATACTTTTTGTTTTGTTTTTCCCTTTTTCTTTTCTTTTTTTTTGTTGAATAAATAATTTTTTTTGAAAAAGAAAGAAAAAGAATAAAAAAAAAGAATGAAAGAGAGAAAGTAAGAGGAAGAGAAAGAGGGAGAGAGAACGGGAGTGTGGCTTTATTGCCCAGGCTGGAATGCAGTCTAAAAGTGGGTATTGAAAACCTCTTTTATGCCAATAATTGTGCTTAAGAATGGAGACAGGAAGGAATAAGGGAGGAAAATAACAAGCAGCCAACCAGTGTTTCATTTAAACCTGTGAAATGCTATGCAATTACTGAGGGGTGATTTACTTCCAATTATGTGGTCACTTTAGAGTAGGTGTGATGTGGTACTGATAAGAATGTATGTTTTGTGTATTTGGGGTGGAGAGTTCTATAAATGTTTATTAAGTTTACTTGTTCCGAGTCTGAGTTCAAGTCCTGGATATCCTTGTTAATTTTCTGTCTCGTCAATCTGTCTAATATTGACAATGTGATGTTAAAGTCTCCCACTATTACTGTCTGGGAGTCTAAGTCTCTTTATAAGTCATTAAGAACTTGTCCTGGCTGGGCGCAGTGGCTCACACCTGTAATCCCAGCACTTTGGGAGGTGGAGGCGGGTGGATCACAAGGTCAAGAGATTGAGACCATCCTGGTCAACATGGTGAAACCCTGTCTCTACTAAAAATACAAAAAATTAGCTGGTCATGGTGCCGCGTGCCTGTAATCCCAGCTACTCAGGAGGCTGAGGCAGGAGAATTGCCTGAACCCAGGAGGCAGAGGTTGCGGTGAGCCGAGATTGCGCCATTGCACTCCAGCCTGGATAACAAGAGGGAAACTCCGTCTCAAAAAAAAAAACTTGTCTTATGTATCTGGGTGCGTATGTATTTAGGATCGTTAGCTCTTCTTGTTGCATTGATCCTTTTAACATTATGTAATGTCCTGCTTTGCCTCTTCTGATCTTTGTTGCTTTAAAGTCTATTTTATCAGAGGCGAAAATTGCAACTCTTGCCTTTTATTTATTTATTTATTTTTGCTCTCCATTTGGTTGGTAAATCTTCCTCCATCCCTTTGTTTTGAGTCTTTGTGTATCCTTGAATGTGAGATGGGTCTGGATGCAGCATACCGATGAGTTTTGGCTTTCCATCCAATTTACCTGTCTGTGTCTTTTGATTGGGGGATTTAGTCGATTTAAACTTAGGATTAATAATAATATATGTGAGTTTAATACTGCCATTTGATGCTAGCTGGCTGTTTTGCCCATTAGTTGATGTAATTCTTCATTATATTGATGCGCTTTACTTTTTGGTATATTTTTGGAAAGGCTGATACCGGTTGTTCCTTTCTATGTGTAGTGCTTCTTTCAGAAGCTCTTGTAAAAGCAGGCCTGGTGGTGATGAAATCTCTTAAGCACTTGCTTGTTCACAAAAGATTTTGTTTTTCCTTTGCTTGTGAAGCTTAGTTTGGCTGGATATGAAATTCTGGTTTGAAAGTTCTTTTCTTCAAGAATGTTGAATATTGGCCCCCACTCTCTTCTGGCTTGTGGGGTTTCTGCTGAGAGATCTGCTGTGAGTCTGATGGGCTTTCCTTTATGGGTAACCTGACCTTTCTCTCTGGCTGCCCTTAGCATTTTCTCCTTCATTTCAACCCTGGTGAATCTGACGATTATGTGCCTTGGGGTTGCTCTTCTTGAGGAATATCTTTGTGATGTTCTCTGTATTTCCTGGACTTGAATATTGGCCTGCCTTGCTAGGTTGGGAAAGTTTTCCAGAATAATATCCTGAAAAGTATTTTCCAGCTTGGATTCATTCTCTTCGTCACATTCAGGTACACCTATCAAATGTAGATAGGTCTTTTCACATAGTCCTATATTTCTTGGGGATTTTGCTCATTCCTTTTTATCCTTTTTTCTCTAATCTTGTCATCTCATTTTATTTCATTGAGTTGGTCTTCGACCTCTGATATCCTTTCTTCTGCTTGATCAATTCGACTGTTAAAACTTGTGCATACTTTGCTAAGTTCTCGTGTTGTTTTGCAGCTCCATTAATTCACTTATATTCCTCTCTAAATTGTCTATTTCATTAGCATTTCATCAAATGTTTTTTTCAAGGTTCTTAGTTTCTTTGCATTGGTTAGAACATATTCTTTCAGCTCACAGAAGTTTCTTATTATCCACCTTCTGAAGCCTGATCCTGACAATTCATCACACTCATTCTCCATCAGTCCTTGTTCCCTTGCTGATGAGGAGCTATGATCCCCTAAAGGAGGAGAGACGTTCTGATTTTGGATGTTTTCAGCCTTTTTGCACTGGTTTCTTCCCATCTTTGTGGATTTATCCACCTGTCGTCTTTGTAATTGTTGACTTTCAGATTGGGTCTGAGTGGGTCCAGATTGTTGGTGGTGATGTTATTTCTGTTTCTTTGTTTTCCTTCAGTGTACAGCCCTCCCCCACAGAGCTGGACCTTCCGGGTTCAGCTGTACTTGCTGTGAAACGCTCAACCGTCAGAGTTTCCAATTGCTGTTTTTTTGTGGGGGTGGGACCAGCCGAGCCCAATCACCTGGCTCCCTGCCTCGGAGCCCCCTTTTTTTCTTTTCCTAATTGAACGGTTGATTCTCTCCCAGGTGCCCCAGTCACCTGCTGAAAAGGCGCAGGGATCTATGCAATTTCCCGTGCGGCGACCGCGCCAGCGGCGCTGACATTCATGGCGCTCTTCTGCCTGGGAATCTCCCGGTCTGGTTCCCGGCTTCAGTCCCCCTCTCAATCAGCTGAATGGGTGACTCTGCCTTCTTGGAGCTCCAAACGCCAACTAAAGGGGCACCCAGGCCCACATACTCTGCACTGAGAACCGCCGCACCGGGATGACAGCCAAAAGAGTTGCGTTGGCGACCCATGGGGCTCCTCCCCGGGGAATCTCCTGGTCCGTAAGCAACAAAAATTCGTCTGGAAGTCTGGCGTCCACTCACTCCCTGTGCCTTCACTGGGAGCTGCAACCCTGAGCTGCTGCTAGACTGCCATCTTGGATCTCTCTCTAAAGACCCCCCTTTTCTTTTTTTTTTTAAAGACAGGGTCTTGCTGTGTTGCCCAGGCTGGAGTACAGTGGTATGATCTCAGTTCACTGCAGCCTCCACCTCCTGGGCTCAAGCGATCCTCCCACCTCAGCCTGCAGAGTAGCTGGGACTACAGGCATGCACCACCGTGCCCAGCTAATTTTTTGTATTTTTTGTAGAGACAGGGTCTTACCATGTTGCCCAGGCTGGTCTTGAACTTCTTGACTCAAGCAATCTGTCCACCTTGGTCTCCCAAAGTGCTGGGACTTCAGGTGTGAGTCACTGTGCCTGGCCGGATAGTAAATACTTTAAGTGTTGAAGGCTGCTGTAGCCTGAAAACAGCTGTAGACCATGAGTGAATGATGTACGTGGCTGTGTTCCAGTAAAACTTTATTTACAAAAAAAGGTGGTGGCCTGGATTTGGCCCAAGGCTATGGTTTCCTGATATCTGCCAAAATATGAGTTTTCTGTTTTATTTTAATAATGGTAAAACCTGAGAAGAGAACTATGGTTTTGCATGATATAATGAATAAAGGAATGTAGGATTTGAAGTTAAGAGTCTGGAGTTCAAATGCTAATTCTAAATTGGCTATACAGCCTTAGAGATGTCATTTAACCTCTCTGATCCTTGTTTTATGCCTCTGTGCAATGAGTACAGTAATAATACGTACTTTACAGGGTGGGCGTGAAGACCAAAGGGAATAAGGGATGTGAAAGTGCTCTGTAAACTGAAAATGCTAAGCACACATTGCTTGTTCTCACAAATTGCTTGTTGCTCAGCATCTTGCAGACTCATGTATAATAAACATTAAATATTTAAGAGTAAAGCAAATTAGAAAATTTGAATGTAAATGTAATATAAACATGAAGACTGAGAAAAATGAGTTATACATAATGCCTTCCTATTTTCCTAAGTCAACAAAGTGACTTTGGAAGATGGTATAAATATACATTATTTCCAAAAGAGTTTTCCAGAGAAAAATTGGTTTTCACCATGGTTGTGAAATTTTATAATCATTAACACGCCCGTGGGGAAGCCAAGGAAGGAGGAAGTGTTGAGGGATGCAGGCAGGAGTTGAAAGAGCTGAAGCCTGAAGCGAAGCCATTGCAGTGGGTTGCGGGCGCACGTCTGTGGCCTGCAGAAAAGCATTTCAGTAGGGCAGGAACTAGCCCAGCGCAGGCTGTCAGGAGGGAGTGGGCAGGGAGGAAATAGAGGCATTAGGTGGAGACGGCTCTTTCTACGAGTTTGGCAGAAAAGAGAAAAAAATAGGGTGTAGCTCAAAAAGGCATCAGCGTGGCATAGACATTATCATAAAGCAGGGGAGGCTGGTTTCTCTGTGGCAACAACAACCCAAGCCCATGGAGCAGGATGGGGAGGCTGGGGTGGGATGAGGGAGACAGCCTGAGGGCAGACTAGGAGAGGAGTCGAGAAGGGTATGGGAAATGTCCAGGGAAGAGGAAGGGAACCATACTCCTGGGAAGAGGCCACGCAGGGTTGAGAAGCAGTCAGGAGGAGGTACTTGCAAAGCTGTGGAAGTCACTTCCTCCTGGGAGCCTGCCCTGACCACCTCCTTTCCTTCCAAAGCTGGATTAAATGCCAGGCCGTACGCACCCATAGCCAGCTGTGTGTAGTGATGAGATGGTCTGTTTACTTGATTGTGCATCCCTGCTTGACTGGTGAGCTTCACTGAAGACAGGGCTACTGCCCTTCTTGTCTGTCTTTACAAAACCTGACGTGTACAGCACATGATAGATCCCCATTAAGTATGGGTTAGATTGGGTACAGACTAGCTGGCTGGGGATCTGAAACCTTGAGAACTGGTTGTAAGTCATGTCTCTGGGTCTCTCTCTTTTAAACCCTGCTGTTGTAGGAGGAAATTCTGTACCTTCTAAAGGACTTCAGCCCTCTTTATGTCCACAAAATCCAGAATGGCTGCAAATGGTAATGACTGTTCTTCCTTTGTTTTCTTTGGGAAGCAGCTCCTTTCCTCCCTGTCCATTTTGCTCATCCACTCACGCTGCAGACTAGCCCAGCAACCGCCACATCCACACCCACTGTGACTTGGCAAAGGGACATTTGGGAAACCCCCTTTCCATATTTAACCCTCTGACCCAGCAGTGAAAACTGTCTTATCAACACAACCCTGGCTTAGAAGTACAGACACGTGGGTGTATTTTTGGTCATGTCCTTGCTCTGTTTCCTGACTTGAGATAAGTTACTATACCACCCTCAGCCTTGTTAGTCCTGAAAACTGGACCTACTTACATTTTCCCTTCTTTTCAAGGGAGTAAAAAGTGCCTTGAACATTTGTTTGTTTGAGACAGGGTCTGGCTCTGTCGCTCATTCTGGAGTGCAGTGGTGCAGTCTCAGCTCACTGCAGTGTCTGCCTCCCAGGCTCGAGCAATCCTCCTGCCTCAGCTTCTGAAATAGCTGGGACTACAGGTGTACACTACCACATCTGGCTAATTTTTGTATTTTTTTTTGTAGAGATGGGGTTTTGCCATGTTGCCCAGGCTGGTCTGGAACTCCTGAGCTCAAGTAATCCGCCTGTCTTGGCCTCCCAAAGTGCTGGGATTGCAGAGCTGGGATTGCAGATGTGAGTCACCACACCTGGCTTGCTTTGAACTTTTGGGGACAGTAGTATTAAAGAAACTCAAAGTCCCCGAGTAACTGGGATTACAGGAGCCCCCGATGCCCAGCTAATTTTTTGTATTGTTTAGTAGAGATGGGGTTTCTCCATATTGGTCAGGCTGGGGTTTCTCCATGTAGGTCAAACTCCCGACCTCAGATGATCCACCCGCCTTGGCCTCCCACAGTGTTGGGATTATAGGCATGAGCCACTGCACCCGGCCAAAGCTGCCCTCTCTCTCTTCCCTTTTCAGCTTTGCATTTGTAGATCTGGGCTCCATGCAGAAAGTGACACTTGCAATCCAGGAGCTGAATGGCAAACTCTTCCACAAGCGAAAACTGTTCGTGAATATAAGCAAAAGGCCCCCCAAGAGGACCCCTGATGTGATCCAGCAGCCCCAGGCACCGCTGGTATGTCTCCTGGCCTCTCCTTTCTCCAGGGCCTTCCATTTTCACCCTTTGGAGTATGGCTGACTTTACTTTCAGTGCTTTCATCCTCCTCCAGTCCAGTCTGATTGTGGAGAAGAAGGCAGGGTCTTGGGTGAAATCAGAGAACTTTTATGACCTTTAACAGTCAGAAGTAAGGTCAGATGCAGAAAATTTGGAATGTGTAAATTAAGGGGACTGTATTTTTGGCAAGGATAAAAAGGTCATTAGGCAATTCAGTCAGGGCTTTTTCGACCTAGAATATTGAAAGTCAGGTTTTCTTTGTTAATCTAGCAGACGCTGAGTGTCTCTACTGTTTGTATCACCTTGTTCTGGTTGCTGGCATGAAGTGTAAGACAAAAGTCAACAAAATCCCGTTTGGCCGGGCACGGTGGCTCACGCCTATAATCCTAGCACTTTGGGAGGCCGAGGTGGGTGGATCACCTGAGGTCAGGAGTTCAAGACCAGCCTGGCCATCATGGTGAAACCCCATCTTAATAAAAAAAAAAAAAATTCCGTTCTTCTTGGGAGGAAGATAAACATTGCTAAATATGAGATATGGGGGTCAGTTAATGGTGGGGGCTGCCTCTGCAGACAGAGAAGGGAAGGTCCATAAGTAACCCCTGGGAGCGTCTCTCAAAAGAGGAGGGCCCATTCTTGGTTTGCAGATGTGAACCAGGAGGAAAAGATCCCTTTCCAGAACCTTAAGTGTTAGTGCTAGAAGCTGACTTGGCTGCACATTTGAGGAAATCTGAACAATAGTGGCTTAAACAAGTTAGTGATTTGTTTTTCTTTCTTGTAGAAGTCAGGAGGTAGGGAGTCCAGGGTTGCTATGAGACCTCCATGATGGTATCAGGGTTCCAGGCAGGAAGAAGGGGAGAAGCAGAGGGCAAAAGGGGCCTGTGTCCTCTTAAAAGGTGCATTTCCAGAAGCCCTGACCACAGTTCTGCTTATTTTTCACTGGTTGTCCCTGCAACTCATGGCCTTAACTGCACAGGTGCTGAGAGATGTCCTTTTAAAAGATACATTGTTGGGTGACATCATTTTTCCTAAGGCTTGGCTTTTGTAGCATCTCAGGTGAGTGTTCTGGGTGCTTGCCAAGGTCTGTTCCCCTTGCTAGGCTGGAACTCTGTTGTCTCCAGCACTGTGAGACCTCCAGCATCTGTGTCCTCTCTCAGTGCCCTGTCCCATACCCTGACAGCAGCTGTTCTCCCTAAGGCCTCCCCATACTTGTCCCACAGTTGGACAGTGTAGGCTTCAGCCAAGGACCTGAGGCACACACCTAGATTCCTTGGACCTCTGGGTGACTCCTTCCTCTCTGGTCCTCTGTCCCACAAATTCCTGTCACCCAAACTCTGTTTGTTGCTGTCCAGTAAGACTGTCACTTTCAACTTGGGCTTCGTTTCCCTTTGCTGTGGTTTGGGAAAATGTCCCCAGGCAGAAAATGCCCCCACGCCAGGGTGAATGTGGCACTCCCACGCTTTCCTTTGCTCAGGAAACAGCCCTCTGCTGTTCACTCTCATTATCCTGTGCTGGAAACAGTGAGTTCCTATATTCTGTCCAGTTTTAGAGTCATTTGGGGTGAAAGAGTTAACCTGTGTCATGCCAGAACCAAACATCGGGAAAGAGAAACACAGCTGTCACCTTTTTTTCTCTTGGGATAAAGATGATTTCCCAGTATTCCCACTGCTTTTAAATTAGAGATAGGTATACAAGAGCTGAACACAAAATCACCATACATGTGGGCATTTAAAAACGTTCCTATGTAAACAACATATGGGTCAAGGAAGAAATTATAAAGAAACTTAAAAATGCTTAGAACTGAATAATGTAGAAAATACTACCCCTGAAAAGTTTTGGGGTACAGTGACAGCAATATTTAGAGAGAAACATCCAATTCTAAATGAGCAAAGAAGAAAGGTTGAATATTAATGAGCTAAGAGTTGATTGAAGAAGCAGGTAAAAACATTTTGAAACCCATGTAGAAAGTAGACATTATTGGTTGGGCACAGTGGCTCACCCTGTGAGCTGCCCAGGTTCAAGCAATTGTCCCTCCCTCAGCCTCCTGAGTAACTGGGATTACAGGTGCCCTCCACCATGCCCAGCTAATTTTTATATTTTTTTTTTGTAGAAACGGGGTTTAGCCATGTTGATGAGGCTGGTCTTGAACTCCTGACCTCAGATGATCTGCCCACCTTGGCCTCCCAAAGTGCTAGGATAACAAGTGTGAGCCACTGGGCCCGGCCTGAATTTTTTTTTTTAGATTGAGTCTCGCTCTTGTCATCCAGGCTGGAGTGTAGTGCCATGTTCTCGGCTTACTGCAGCCTCTGCCTTCCAGTTCAAGCAATTCTCCCTGCCTTAGCCTCTTGAGTAGCTGGGATTACAGGCGCCCTCTATCACGCTTATCTAATTTTTGTATTTTTAGGACAGACAGGATTTCACCATGTTGGCCAGGCTGGTCTTAAACTCCTGACCTTAGGTCATCCACCCTCTTCCGCCTCCCACAGTGCTGGGATTACAGGTGTGAGCCACTGTGCCCAGCCCTGAATTTTTTTTTTTAATATTGGTTGAATCTGTGGATGCAGAAGCCACAGATGTAGAAGACCAACTGTATTGGCCTAGGGCCAGACAGTTTGACCAATAAAATGTAATAGAAAACTTAAAAAGAGGCTCATTTGTATGCAGAAACTACTTATTATTCAGGTAGAGTGGTAGACCTCTGGGAAAAGGATGCACACTTGAATAAATTGAACTGGGACAATTGCCTATTCATGTAGAAAACTATGAA
>CM052667.1:36347902-36421921 GCA_028533165.1 Leontopithecus rosalia | reverse complement strand
CGAGACCATCCTGGTCAACATAGTGAAACCCCGTCTCTACTAAAGATACAAAAAATTAGCTGGGCCCGGTGGCACGTGCCTGTAATCCCAGCTACTCGGGAGGCTGAGGCAGGAGAATTGCCTGAACCCAGGAGGCGGAGGTTGCGGTGAGCCGAGATCGCGCCATTGCACTCCAGCCTGGGTAACAAGAGCGAAACTCTGTCTCAAAAAAAAAAAAAAAAAGAAAACTATGAAATTATACCCCTACCTTATCACATGCACAAGAATTCCAGGTGGATTAACAACTTGACAGTGAGGCAAAACTTAAAAACTTTTAGAAAAAAAATAGTAGAATATCTTTATGATTTCAGTTCAGCTGATCTTATCAAATGTCATACCAGATGTGATCTCAGGATAAGATTTGTCAGGTGAAAAAGAAAGACGAGTAAGTTAACATAAAGACCACCTCTTCGAAAGTTGATACATAAAGGAAGATAAATTCAAGCCAAGATCTGGGAGAAGATATTTGCAATAACGTGACTAACAAAGGATCAGGAAAAGTGTCATAGACTTCGGCCAGTGATTCACATCTGGCCCACTGCCCGTTCTTATACTGCTGGCAAGCTAGGAATGTTGTTTTTTTTTAATTACACTTTTTATTTTGAGATTAATAGCAGATTCACATACAATTGTAAGAACAATACAGACCATATACTCTTTATCCAGTTTATCCCCAATGGTAACATCTTACAAAACAGTATCATAACCAGGATGTTAACACTGACCTAGTCCAAATACAGAACATTTTACTTTTTGTCTTTTGTTTGTTCTCTAGTTTTTGTTTCTCTGTTTTCCTGAGGCTTACTTGAACATTTTTTAGAATTCCGTTGTTTGGCCGGGTGCAGTGGCCTCATGCCTGCAATCCCAGCACTTTGGGAGGCCAAGATAAGAGGATGGCTTGAGGCTAGAAGTTTGAGGCCAACCTGGGCAACACAGGGAAACCTTGTTTCTCCAAAAATAAGTTTGTTTGTTTGTGTGGTTTTTGAGACAGACACTTGTTCTGTTGCCCAGGCTGGAGTGCAGTGGCACGATCTCCACTCACTGGACAACCTCTGCCTCCTGGGTTTGAGATTGTTCTGCCTCAGCCTCCCTAGTAGCTGGGACTACAGGCATGCACCACCCTCATGATTGGCTAATTTTTTTGTATTTTCAGTAAAGACAGGGTCTTGCCATGTTGGCCAGGCTGGTCTAGAACTCCTGACCTCAGATGGTCTGCCCACCTCAGCCTCCCAAAGTGCTGGGATTACAGGTGTGAGCCGCTGCGCCTTGCCAAAAAAGTTTTTTAAACTTAAAAATAATAAGTAGGCTGGGTACGGTGGCTTATACCTGTAATTCTAGCACTTTTGGGAGGCTGAGGCAGGTGGAGTCCAGTGTAACCAACGTAGTGAAACCCTGTCTACTAAAAATACAAAAATTAGCTGGGTGTGGTAGTGCACGCCTGTAATCTCAGCTACTCAGGAAGCTAAGGTGGGAGAATCGCTTGAACCCTGGAGGCAGAGGTTGCAATGAGCTGAGATCACACCACTGCACTCCAGCCTGGGCTATAAGTGAGACTCTGTCTCAAAAGTAATAATAATAATAATAAATAGAATTCCATTTTTATTTAATCTGTGAAGTGCAGCTCTCTGTATACCTTTTTAAGTGGTTGTGCTAGATGTTACATTATTACATTATATACACGTAACTTATAGCCTACTCAGGTTGGTTTTACCAGTTTGAGTACATCTGTTTATTTCCCTTTACCTCTCCCTGTTAACAGTGCAGTAGTAATTGAAATAAAAATTTACCATATATACATTTAGATCCAAGTCAGAAGTAATTATATATATATTTTTTGAGATGGAGTTTTGCTCTCGTCACCCAGGCTGGAGTGCAGTGGCGCAATTTCAGCTTGCTGCAACCTCCCAAGTTCTAGTGATTCTCCTGCCTCAGCCTCCTGAGTAGCTGGAAGTACAGACATGCGCCACGCCCACCTAATTTTATATTTTTAATAGACACCAGGCTTTGCCATACTGGCCAGGCTGTTCTCGAACTCCTGACCTCAGGTGATCCACTCGCCTCAGCCTCCCAAAATCTTGGGATTACAGGCATGAGCCACTGTGCCTGGCTGGAAAGTATTAAAATTCTTGCTTCAACTGTCAAATATAACATAGAAAACTCAAGAAGAAAAATGTATAGGTTGGTGCAGAAGTTATTGCAGTTTTTGCCATTAAAAGTAATGCCACTGTTAAAACCGCAATAACTTGCACCAACTGAATATTTACTCATACTTTTTCTGACTGTGTTCTTACTTTCTGATGTCCCAGAGTTCTTCCTTTTATCATTTCTTTCCTGTTTAGAGAACTTCCTTTGGCTGCTCTCTTAGGGTAGGTCTGCTATAACAAATTCTTTCTTTTCCTTCATCTGAGAATGTCTTAATTTTCCCTTCATTTCTAAAGAATGTTTTCTTTTTTTTTTTTTTCTTCTGAGACAGAGTCTTCACTCTTGTTTCCCAGGCTGGTTGCAGTGCAATGGCACAACCTCGGCTCACTGCAACCTCCGCCTCCTGGTTTCAAGTGATTCTCCTGCCTCAGCCTCCTGAGTAGCTGGGATTACAGGCACTTACCACCAAGCCTGGCTAATTTTTGTATTTTTAGTAGAGATGGGGTTTCACCATGTTGGCCAGGTTGGTCTTGAACCAGGTGATCTGCCCACCTTGTCCTCCCAAAGTGCTGGGATTACAGGCGTGAGCCACCATGCCTGGCCTAAAATCGTTTGCATTAGATACACAGTTTTTTTATTTCAACACTGGAAACATAATTGTGCCACTTCTGGCTTCTATGGTTTCTTTTTTTTTTTTAAGGGTTTTTTTTTTCATTTAAATTATTATTTTTTTGAAACAGAGGTGAGGTTTCACCATGTTGCCCAGGCTGGTTTTGAACTCCTGGACTTAAGTGATTCACCTGCCTCAGTCTCCCACATTGTTGAGATGACCTAGCTGAGCCTCCAAGGTTTCTGATGAAAAATCTGTTATTATTCAAATAGTTTTTCCCTCAAAGTAAGGTATTGTTTTTCTTTGCATTCAGGATTTTTGCTTGGTTCTTAGTTTTCAGAAGTTTAATTAGAATGTGTTCTGGCATGCATTTCTTTGTATTTTTGCTGTTCTGGGTTCACTTGCCTTTTTGAGTTGAAGTTTTCTCGGTCTACCTTCTTTCTGTTGTTCAGAATGCAACAGAAAGCAATTTTTATTGCTGTGCCTTCCAGTCACCAATTCTGTGTTCTGTTCCCTCCGTTCTGTTGTAGAGGTTATACCCACTGAGCTTTTTATTTTGGTTATTGTGTTTTTCAGTTTTAAAGTTTCCATTTTAAAATACTGTTTTTTGCTGAGACTTGGTTATTTGCTGAGAGTTTCTGTTTTTTTCATTTGTTTTAAGGTGCTTGTAATTGTTCCTTGAAGCATTTTGTCATGGCTGCTTTAAAATATTTCTCAGGTAGTGCCAGCACCAGTGTCATCTTGGCATTGGCAGATATTGTCTTTTTTCATTCTGTGTGAGATTTTCCTGGTTCTTGGTGTGATGAATGAGTTTCACTGGAAACTTGGACATTTTCTTGTTACGTTGCTAGACTAGATTATATGTACACTTTGCGTTTTAGCTGGTTTCCTCTGACACTGCTCCTGCAGGGGAACACGGTAGTGTCTCGCTGCTGCCAGCTGAAGATGGAAGTCAGGCTCCCTGCTCAGCCTCTAAGGCAGCAGGGAGCCCCTTGTTACCGCTAGTTCTGCTTTGTGGTCTCCACTGACATCTTGGCGTGGATGTCCTCACTACCCTGGGGGAAAGTCATGACTCTCCACTAGACCTCTTCTGACACCACCCCAGCAGGGAGAGAGAGGGGCCTTCTTTCTGTGAGGTGGGCATGGAAGTCCAGGCTTCCCAGGGGATTTCTCTTGACACCTAGGCAGGGTGGCTGTAGGGAGAGACCAGTTTTATTATTGGCTTGGGGATGGAATTCCTGGCTGCCTGCTTGGCCCTGATGTGATACCATCAGGGTGGGGGTGTTGGGGGACTTATCCCAGCCTCATGAGGGCAGAAGTCTGGGCCCTGCACTCTGTCTTTGCTCATGGGCGTGGAGGTACGCTCACCTGTTTAGTGGCATTTAGCTGGAGTAGAGGAGTTAGTGTCTGCAAGTTTTCTGTCTTGCTAGCTTGTCCCTTTTCGGGTGCTTTGGCGAGAAAGAGCAGGCTTTTGCTGTTTGTTTGTTTGTTTTTTTTTTCCTGTGCCTATTAGTGTTTCTGGGTTGCTGGCCTCTTCAGTTCTAAGTCTGGAATATATAAGGCAAGAGGAAAACCCAGAGAACTCGCCACCATGTTGTACCCTGGGTTCCAAGGTCTCTGGCCAGCCTGTTGCCTTCTCTCCACCTCTCAGAGTCTTCTTATGCTTGTTTTATATGTAATGTCCCAGGCTGTTGGTTGTGTTTAGCAGAACTAAGAGAAGTATGTATATTTCATCTTCTCAGAGTGGAGGTTCTAAGAATGGCTTTTATTTATTTACATTTTTAGAGCAGGGTCTTGCTCTGTCACTCAGGCTGGAGTGCCGTGGTGTGATCAGAACTTACTGTAGCCTTGAACTCCTGGGCTCAAGCAATCCTTCTGCCTCAGCCTCCTGAGTAGCTGGGACTGCAGGTGTGTAATGTGGCATCAAGCAGTCCTCCTGCTTTAGCCTCCCAAAGTGCTGGGATTGCGGGCATGAGCCACTGTGCCCAGCCGTGTGTGTGTGTGTGTGTGTGTGTGTGTGTGTGTGTGTGTGTGTGTATGTGTGTATTTATATATGTGTGTGTATATATAGATATATTTATTTATTTACATTTTCTATCATTTAAAGAGATGGGGGTCCCACTACATTGCCCAGTCTGGTCTTGAACTTCTGGGCTCAAGCAGTCCTCCTGCCTCCACTTCCAAAACTGCTGGAATTATACATGTGAGACCCTTCAGCTGTGTATTTTTAAATGGGAAAAAACATGAAGACTATTTCCTGACACATGAAAACTGTATGAAATTCAGTTTGTGTTCACAAAGCGTTCCTGGCATGCAGCCTCAGCCATTTGTTTACACATTGCCTGTGGCTGCTTCCTCGTCCCAGAGTGGACTCATGACAGACTGTAAGGCCCCCCAAATCTAAAATATTTACTATCTGGGCTTTTGCAGAAAAAGTTTGCCAGTTCCTGGATTAAGATACAGGCTCTTTTTTAAAAAAACAAAAATGAAGAAACAGAATGAAAATGCCTAGAAATCAGTGCAAGAAAAAAACAACCTAATAGAAAAATGGGCAAGAGCTAGGAATAGGCATTTTGTAGGTGAAGATGCGTCAAAGCCAATAGGACCACATCCTCAGGCTGCGACTTTCCCGTTGCTTACCACAAGGTGGCAGTTTCTGACAACACCCGGACACCTGGTGGTTTTCCACAACCTGCTACGATCAAGCCAGCCACCTCTGAGGCTCCTGGTTTCCATAGCTTTGCCCATCCTGGCAGAACTATCCACTGAAGGATCTGGGAGTGGGGAAGCCCCAGATGCTCACTGTTTTTGTACAAGGGTCAGTCGTTGTTATTACTGTTTTTTTTTTAATAGATGTTTTCAATTTCTTGTATGCTTCAGTTTCCAGAGTGGTTGAAGTGGTTGTTTTTGCCAATTTGTCAAGATTTGTTAGTTGGTTTTTGGGGACAGGATTTGTTGATTGAAATATTTTTTAGTAAAAATTAGAAGATCTGCTTACGTGGCACAACACACACATCCAGGAAGAGTTCAGGTCAGATTGGGGGAGAGATTATCAAATGATATAAGACGATTTCACATCGGGAAAGGATGTGAGTTTTCAGATACAAAGCAGCCAGTGAGTGCCCAGGATAATGAATAAGAAAAGGCACATTACAGAAGTTTTAGAATATTGGGGATAAAGCTTTAGGAAGAGAATCCACATTGAAGGATATGGAATCATGGTATGATTGAATTCTTCAGGCAAATAATATCCCTGCCCAAACAAGTCAGTCAAGAATAAGGGTAGCACTTTGGGAGGCAAAGATGGGTGGATCATTCGAAGTCAGGAGTTTGAGACCAGCCTGGCCAGCATGGTGAAATCCCATCTCTACTGAAAATACAAAAATTAGCTGGGCATGGTGGTGCACATCTATAATTCCAGCTCCTTGGGAGGCTGAGGCAGGAGAATCACTTGAACCTAGGAGGCAGAGGTTGCAGTGAGCCAAGATCATGCCACTGCACTTTGCCCGAGGGACAGAGGGAGATTCTGTCTCAAAAAGAAGAAGAAGAAGAAGAAGAAGAAGAAGAAGAAGAAGAAGAAGAAGGGTAGGTCAGCTGCAGTAGTATAACCTATAATCCCAGTGCTTTCAGATTGGGGATTTGGAAAGCAGAGGCAGGAGGACTGCTTCAGGCCAGGAGTTTGAGAACATCCTGAGCAAACCCATCTCTACAAAAAATGTCCCGGATGTGGTGGCACACACCTGTAGTCCCAACTACTGGTGAGGCTGAGATGGGAGGATCACTTGAGCCAAAGGAGTTTGAGGTTACAGTGAGCTATGATTGTGTCAGCACTCCAGCCTGGGCAACAGAGTAAGACACTGTTGCTTTTTTTAAAAAAAGGTAGAAAAAGACTTGCTCAGAAAGGTAGGGTCTCAAAAAATGTATGCCCCATGTACCTCTTCTCAGAAAGCTGTGAAGGAATGTGCTCCAACAAAATGAATCAGTAAGCCAAAAAAAGGCAGGGTCTGGTATCCAATCCAGATCCAAGAGGAGGGAGATGAGACACTTCCCAGATTGGTCAAAGGCAGTCCTGGAACAGTCACTGTGTAGCAGGCAGTCCAGAACAGAGCAGAATAGGATGAGACTCCAGGGGTGATGTTGGCAGGAAGAAAAATGGAAAATTGAGAGGAGCAGTACCGTGAAGAGCCACCGGAGGTTGTAGGAAAGCTTAGCCAGGGATTCAAGGAGATCCAAGTAAATGGACTTGGGAAAAAGCAGCAGTTAATTCCTAAGAAAAAATATTCCATGATAATAAAAATAACATAATTTGATTCAGCAGTGCTCAGGATTGGCAGTCACATAATAGAACACTGGAGAGTTTGAGCAGGGGTGACATAGCCAGATAGAACCCATTTCACATGTCTTAGAAAGTCAACTTTGTTGACGTATTCAGTATACTTAATGAAGTACAATTTACTTAAAGTGAACCCATTTAAGTGTACAGTCGATGAATTTTGACCAGTGCATGCAGCCATGTAACCACTGTCATAATCAAGATAGAGAATATGTCAGTCACCTAAAAGATTCCCCCGTTCAGGGCCCCCAGCAGCCCTGAGCTGGTGTCCATCCATTGGATGAGATGGAGCTTGGCCAGCATGTCCTATAAACTGTACCAGGCTGTGCGTGCTTCTTTGTGTCTGGCTTCTCTCATTCAGCGGAATGTGATTGAGAGGCATCCATGTGGTTGCACCATCAGCAGTTCTATTTTATTGCTAAGTGATATTCTGTTGTATCATGCGCCACCATTTATTCGTCCTTGTGCCTAGATTTAACTTTTAAAGGGACCTCCCAGAACCCACTGGAGGAGGCCAGAGTGGAGGCAGGAAGACCTGTTTCAGGCAGTCCAGGGAAGAGATAAAAATGTCTTGTCACACCAGCCCTGGGGCTGCCCCCTAAACACTCCAAGCTCGTCCCCACCTTAGGGCCTCTGGACCTACGATTGTCAGCCCAGAAGGCTCTTCTCCCAGGTGTCTGCAGGGTTTGCGGTCTCCCTTCACTCTGGGCCCTGCTCAGCAGTCACCACCTCAGGAGGACTTTCTGTGAGACAGCACCTGCCCCTGGCGCCCTTCATCCCGTCTCCCGTACTTGTGTCTCTTCATCCCTCTTTCTGCCACCCAAAGACATTATTCCTCTTTGTATACTTATTTAGTGTCTGCTGCCCCCACCGGCACGTGAGCTTCTTGGTGGCATTTTATATTTGTGGATGACTAAAGGGGGACTCCCTGTAGAGCCCACGCAAAGATCTTTGTCTTTCATCTTCGTCATTTTGTGTCTGGCACATAGAAGTGCAAGTGATTAAAGGATAGGAGGGAAGCAGTTGAGGCTAAAGCCGCAAATGTGAAATTTCCACCAGGATGGGCCCCTCGTGTGTGCCCAGGTGCAGTTCCCCAGGTTGGTGGAGGTAAGGGTGGTGTGGGATGGGGGACAGCGCTTAAAGAGAGATGGCCCAGGGCTGTGGCAGCGAGAAGACTTGCAGCCTGCCTGTGTTCTGGGTGTTGTGAGGCTGTAGTCTGCTGAGTGTATGTAAGAACTTCTCCCTGGAGTGTGGTGGAGGGGACTGGATGGATCGTCTTGCCTCCAAGCCTCTGGCCACCAACCTTTGCATTCCTTTTTTTTTTTTTTTTTTTTGAGACAGTTTCACTCTTGTTGCCCAGGGTGGAGTGCAATGGCACGATCTCGGCTCACTGCAACCTCCACCTCCCAGGTTCAAACGATTCTCCTGCCTCAGCTTCCCAAGTAGCTAGGACTACAGGCATGCACCACCATGCCTGGCTGATTTTTTGTATTTAGTAAAGATAGGGTTTCATCATGTTGCTCATGCTGGTCTCGAACTCCTGACCTCTGGCGATCTGCCTGCCTCGGCTTCCCTAAGTGCTGGGATTACAGGTGTGAGCCACTGTGCCGGCCAACCTTTGCATTCCTGTTTCTCCTCTCCCACTGCACAGACTCCCCAGCATTGCTCTGGAGCAGGTGCACCTCTCAGAACACTTGGCCAGCTGGTAGAAATGTCCCAGGACAAAGTAAAGGGATAATTAACAGCTGTTGATTGATGTGGGCAGAGGGTGACTGTGCTTGTAACAACAATGGAACTTAATTAAAATTAGCTGCCCTTGCAGCTATTGAGGTGCTGCCTTGATCTCTGTGGCTTCCACGCGGTTACCTTAGTATTGCAGACACATCCGGAAATTGGAGTTCTGTGTTTAGGTGACGTGCCTGCTGTGGCTGTTGGATGATAATTATGTAGATTTTCCTCTGGAACTTAATTTTGCAAACTGTCAAAACGGGCTTGTTATATTTATCTCTTAAATCATTAGGGAATAATAATTAGACCAAAAATGATGTAAAATGCTTCTGTATTAATAATCATTTTTAGCTCGAAACTGCTGGTGATAATTGGTTTGTGGGGTTGGTATTTAGAACTGCCTTAGGAGGTTCTGAATTAAAAGGCACCTTATGTGGTTGCCTGGAGGGGGCCAGTTCTTAGCACTGTGCCTTGACTTTGTTATGGGTAAACAAGAGAGGCAGACCCTGTGCTTCACTGATTGACAGCAGTAGTTAACTTTCACTGAGGACTCATCACTAATTGTTTTGCTGTATGAACTCATTTAATTACCGCGGTAGGTGCTGGAAACTACCCCATTCTGCAGATGTGAACACCAAGAAACTCACCCAGACTTAAGCAGCCAGTCAATCTCCCAACCAGGATTGTGGCCCAGACACCCTGACTCCTAAATCCGCACTTGTAACTGCTGTGTCCTGCTGTTTCTGTTTCTTAGTACCTACTGCATGTCATTGTCCTGAGCCCAACTAAACCCTCACATCAAGGCAGGTGGGATTCCTGGTGTGGAAGAGGAAATCAAGATTTAGAGAGGGAAGAATTTGCCCAGATTGTTTTTTATTTTCTTGCCTTTTCTCTTATCTCTCCTCTCCTCACCTCACCTGGCCTTGCCCCACCCCTCACCCCTCACCCCTCGCCCCTCGCCCTCAAGCCTCTGGCCACAAACCTTTTCGTTTTTTGTTTTTTTTTTAAGAGACAGAGTTTCACTCTTGTTGCCCAGGCTGGAGTGCAATGGTGCCATCTTGGCTCACTGCAGCCTCTGCCTCCCAGGTTCGATCTTCCTGCCTCAGCCTCCCAAGTAGCTGGGACTACAGGCATGTGTCACCACGCCCAGCTAATTTTTTGTATTTAGTAGAGTTGGGTATCACCATGTTGGTCAGGCTGGTCCCTTCTCCTTCCCTTCCTTCCCCTCCCCTCCTTTTTCTTTCTTTCTTTAGACAGAGTCTCACTCTGTCGCCCAGGCTGGAGTGCAGTGGTGTGATCTCAGCTCACTGCAACCTCCTTCTGTGTTCAAGTCATTCTGCTTTAGCCTCTCGAGTAGCTAGAATTACAGGCGCCCACCATCATACCTGGTTAATTTTTGTATTTTTAGTAGAGACAAGGTTTTGCCATATTGGTGAGGCTGACCAACTTCTGGCCTCATGTGATCTGCCCACCTAGGCCTTCCAAAGTGCTGGGATTACAGGTGTGAGCCATAGTGTCTGGCCCCCAGGTCATTTCTTATGTGATTCTTTGATTCAGCACATATTTACTGAGAGCTTAGTATGCAGCAGGCATTCCCTAGGCCCCGGTGTTACCTCCGTGATCAAGCTAATCGTTGGAAGACAGTTACCATTCTTGTTCTTGTGATGTTTACATTCCAGTGGTAAAAGATAGAATAAACAAGAAAATACCAGATCACGAGTAGCAGCCCGAGAACTAAAATATGATGATGTGATGAAGAGCGAGAGGTGCCTTCTTTAGATGGTTCTTAGGCAGGCCCATTTTGTGGGGTAGTGACATCTCTACTGAGATCTGAATGCCAGCTCAGATCCAGCCACTTGAAGACCAGACCGAGAACATTCTAGGCAGAGGGATGCCTGCAAGTGCCCCAAGGTATGAGCCTGGTGGGTGAAGGGGAGGGGAGTGGAGAGGTCACTGGGAAGGGGCGTCCGTTGGTGCAGCCTTGAGAGCCAAGGTCAAGACTTTGGGTTTTATTTGTAAGCACAATGGGGAGATGTTGGAAGATTTTAGACAGTGATGTTATGTGATCTGCTATTTGTTTGAAAAAGATCACAGTCGGGAGCCGCAGCGGCTCCAGCCAGTTGTCCTGGCGCTTGAGGAGGCGAGGCTATATGTTCAGGGCCAACCCGAGCAACATAACAAGCTCTTATTGATTAACAAAAAAAAAAAGAAAAGAAAAAGATCACAGTCCTCGGGTGATTGGATTGTGGGGGCAGGTGCTGCAGCAGAGTGTCCTGTTTGCTGTTGCTCTCATCCTGGTAAGAGATGGCAAGTACTGGGGTGGTGGGTATGGACACGGAGAAGAGTATTCATGGACTTGGGTGTGTTTTGGGGGAGGAGGTGGCTGGGCTTGCTGATGAGTTTGACGTAGGGAGCTCGGAAGAGACAGAACTTGGGTGAACTACTCTGTAGATGCAGTAGGGTGGGTGCAGTGGCTCACGCCTGTAATCTCAGCACTCTGGAAGGCTGGGGCAGGCAGATCACTTGAGCCCAGGAGTTCAAGACCAGCCTGGGCAACATGGTGAAACCCAATCTCTACAAAAAAATATAAAAAGATAATGATGCGGTTCACTCAAATGGAGAAAGCTGGGCTGGGGAAGATCTGCTTTATTTGTTCGTGATTGCAGGCTCCTTGGGTGGGCCCGTGGCAGACACGCTGAGTCTGTGTACCTCTTCACTCTCATGTCAAGTGGACATTGCATGTGAGCGGAATTCCAGAGAATGATGAGGGCTGGGGCTGCAGCTCTGAGAGTCCGTGCTACATTGTCGATACCTAAATCTGTGACACTGGAACTGGCCTTGGAGAGAAGGTGGATGGGGAGAGGACAAGTCGTGGGATGCGCCAGTGTTGAGCAGTTGAGCTGAGAGGGCCAGCCAGGGAAAGAGAGGGAGACCCAGATACATGTGATGTCAGGGGTGCCAAGAGAAGCATTTCTGGAAAGAGGGAGCGGAGAGAAGACTGCAGGTGGATTCAGAACAGGGACGTGACCGTTGGATTTGGCAGTGTATCGGTTTGTGCTGACCCTGTGCAGAGCCATTTCAGGGAAGCCTGAGAGGAGACAGATGTGAGTGTGGAGGTAAGCAGCACGGAGACTGTGGAATTGTGGCATTGCAGTGAGAGGAGCACAGAATCGGGAGTCAGGGGAGCGTGAGGTCAGTCAGGGTCTTTCCAAATGGGTGTTGGAACCTGCTTATTTCCTGTGGGAAAGGCTCAAATGTGAGGGAGGCAGTGCTGGAGGAGCAGGAGAGTGGGTCTGCAGAGTGAGGGCTTGAGCCCGAGCAGGTCTGTGCAGCTGAGTGTGCCAGGGAGGGGTGGGGGGAGGGCAGGAGTGGGAGAGGGGTTGGTGATTTGGGTGGGGAGAAGATGAGGGAGTCCTGACTCATTGCTTCCTGTTTGCCCCCGATGAAGAAACAAGTTAATGGGCAGGAGTTGTGGGTGTTTTGAATAAAGGAGAGGATATGAGGTTCTTTGGAGAGAAGAAAAGTCGAGGCACGTGGCGGGCCGGGGTGGGGGGGTAGTGGGATGGAAGTGCCTGGATGCAGGGTGGTGGGAAGGGGGACAGATACTTGGGTTTCCCCAGGATCAGGGTTTTTTCAGGTGAGAACAGTGGAGAGAGGGAGACCAACGTGGGTTGGGGCTGCAGGGCTACGGGGAGCGGCAGGGCACCCAGGTCTCTCTCTCCCCACCCAGCCATGCTTCAGTGTGACTACCATCCCTTCTGTTCCTCCCTGCAGGGCACCAGGCTAAGCATCCTGGGCAGTGCCTTCTGCCCCTGTGTGGGGAAGGCTGCTGTGCTGGGCAGCTCATTCTGTGACTGTAGCTCTAGAAGAGCACTCCCTGGCAGCAGCCCCTTCTCCCTGCCTTCCCTATTCCTGATCCTCTTTTCCTTGGGTTGGCTCAGGATGCCTTGAGGATGGAGAAAGTGGGTGGATGTCTCAAAAGTCAGCTAAAGTCAGAGTCAGAACAGGTGCTGCCAATGCTCTGTCTCCCCGTCCACCTGGAGTGATTCAACATAGAAATCAATAAAACAAATGCTACCATGGCTGACTGAGACCTTTCATTTTTCTCCCCAGGTTTCAGAGAAGGCTTCTGGTGAAGGATTTGGCAAAACCGCCGGTGAGATTCTGCGCTGCCATCCGTTTCCAGGATGTGGCTTTGCAGCTCCTAATGGACCTCTTCCAGCCCCAATTGCTGCAGCCTCCCTTCCAGCTCAGTCCCCTGATGATCCTTAGTGTAGGAAATATCCCTTTTCCCTTTCTTTCCCTAGGATGTTTGCTTGCTTGCTTTTTTTCTTTGAGACAAGGTCTTGCTCTGTCACCCAGGTTAGACTGCAGTGGCATGATCATAGCTCACTGCAACCTCAAACTCCTGGGCTCAAGCCATCCTCCCACCGCAGCCTCCACAGTAGCTAGGACTACCATGCCTGGCTAATTTTTAAATTTTTTATAGAGATGGACTCTTGCTATGTTGCCTAGGCTGGTCCCCTTGCCTTAAGTGATCCTTCCACCGTGCTAGGATTACAAGTGTGAGCCACCATACCCAGCCCTAGGATGCTTTCTTAAAGAATATCGTCTGACTGACCCTCCCTACCCAGATGAGAATATAGAGACTGGGAAGTGGGAGGGTGCAGTTTCTTGGCCCATTTTATGCTTCCTTTGAGGGCAGGGCCAAGGCTTCTTGTGGGTGAGGGGAGTGCATGCCTCTCTGGGTAGCTCTCCAGGACTTAGTCTTCTGCTTTCTAGCTATTGCACAGCTTGCTCCTAAAGCTCCTGTTGACCGGTGCGAGACAGAGAAACTGAGGGCAGCCTTCTTTGCAGTTCCCTTGGAAATGAGGTGAGCAAGGTATAGAAAGACCACCAGGGCAAATGGCGACTGCAGACGTCCTTCTGATTCCCTGAGAGTGGGGACAGGGATAGTACTGGGGTGGGGGATAGTTTTCGGGAACTCCTGTGTCAGACCCAGGTTGTAAGGCTATGACTCACAGTGATTTATAAAATCAGCTTCCTGGCCAGGCACGGCGGCTCACGCCTGCAATCCCAGCACTTTGCGAGGCCAAGGTGGGCGGATCACTTGAGGTCAGGAGTTCGAGACCAGCCTGGCCAACATGGTGAAAACCCGTTTCTACTAAAAATACAAAAGTTAGCTGGGCATGGTGGCATGCGCCTGTAGTCCCAGCTACTCAGGAAGCTGAGGCAGGAGAATCGCTTGAACCCAGAAGGCAGAAGTTGCGGTGAGCCGAGATTGCGCCACTGCAGTCCAGCCTGAGTGACAGAGTGAGACTCTGCCTCAAAACAACAACAACAACAACAAAAAATCAGTTTTGGCTATGCAAAGGCCTGTGACCATCCCCTACCCTGGATGCCAGGAGACCATGCCACTATGGCCCCTGCTTTGCTTTAACAGCAGATACTGTTCTGAATGTCAGGAGTGCCAGAACAGTTGGTTTCTCTTGAAATATTATAGAGCCTGTGGCTTTGGTTTTGTTGCTAACCACGTGTGGTTTAGGCAGATGATTGAGTTAGTGGAGCAGCAGGGAGACATTTGGAACGTATAGTCGCAGAGAGGAGCAGCTCTCGGATGAAAGGCATCTCCTGCATGGTGGACAGTCCACACATGCATCATCTGGAGGCTCGTGAATCATTTAGGAGGCCCCAGATCTACCCAGTGGGGACTTTTGTCTCTCTCTCTCTCTCTCTCTCTGTTTCTCGATGTGTTTTTGTTTCCCTCTGCTGCTTCCTCTTCCTGAACTCTCCAACCCCTGCATCCCCAGAACGGCACTTCCTCTCCTCCTCCGTGCACTGGGATTACTTGAGAACTCACTCTGGCCCGCACTGCGGAGCGCGTGGGCACAGCCCATCTGCTTAGGGGACTAATCCCCCAGGCAGCTCAGCCTCCTGCAGGACAGGTGTTGTCCAGTCTCTCCTTCCCTTGCTCCCCTTGCTCTTCCCGCAGAGGGTCCTTCCTGGTGCTGCTCCTGAGGGAATGCTTCCGAGACCTGAGCTGGCTGGCGCTCATCCATAGCATTCGTGGGGAGGCGGGGCTGCTGGTGACTAGTATCGTTCCAAAGACCCCGTTTTTCTGGGCCATGCACATCACTGAGGTATGGACTTGTTGGTGGCCCCCTCAGGCTCCTGTGCCTTCCTGCATGGCCTCCCTGGGGTGGGCACATTGACAGAGCTGGTCAGTGGTGAGGATGCTGGTGGTAACTACAGTCTCATCCCTGGGTTCAGTCTCGTTCTGTTTCCCACCTCATACCTGATTCCCTTGGGACAGATTAGCCATGCTAACATAACAAGTGACATCTGTAGAGGCAGATTTGTAATGCAGTGCAGGCAGTGGGGCTGTTGCGTTTTGCACTCCACAGGCTCTGCACCAGAACATGCAGGCGCTGTTCAGCACCCTGGCTCAGGCGGAGGAACAGCAGCCCTACCTGAAGGAGTCCGCCGTGCAGCGTGGGACCCGATGTCTGGCAGAGTACCACCTGGGGGATTATGGCCGCGCCTGGAACAGGTGTGTGCCCGGGCATGGGTAGAGCCTAGGAGAGAGGCCTGCAGGGAGAATGCTTCCTCCTTGAGTTCCCTTCCTTTGGGCTCTGGTTTTTTCCCTGTGGCTGCTTCTCTGAAAGTCATCGTTATTTACCATCATTTCCCCACTCAAGGATTGGGAAGAAAGAACAAACTTGCTCTTCCTCCCTCCTCCCTCCACTTTCACGCCCGCTTTGCTGAGGACTGCCTTGCATGGCACTGGCGGGGAATGATTTTCCTTTGTCTTTTCCCTTTCCTCTGGCCAGGTGTTGGGTGCTGGACAGGGTGGACACCTGGGCTGTGGTCATGTTCATTGATTTTGGGCAGTTGGCCACTATCCCTGTGCAGTCACTGCGCAGCCTGGACAGCGACGACTTCTGGACCATCCCACCCCTGACTCAGCCATTCATGCTGGAGAAAGGTGAGATATTCTGCCCTCATCCTGAGGGTTTCGGGACAGGAGATGCCATGCCTGCTTCTGGGACCTGAATGGGGAACAGCATAGTGGGCGGCCAAGGTGCTTCAGTCTCTCTTTCCACCCAACTCCGATTTTCAGCATCTGACCCCAGCAAAGCTGCTTCTCCAGTATTGGTTTTCATCCCTGGGCTCTGGAGCCCCAAGATCCCAGGAGGGACCTCAGATGCTGTCCAAAAGCTGAGTTCTCTGGGAGGGGAGAGAACAGGGTGGATTTCCCACCCTCCTTCCACCAGAGCTGCTCAGCTTTCATCTGTTTTCCACACTTTGCATGTTGCTTCAGATTAACTGGAAAAAGGATTCTGCTGTAGAAGAAAACTAGCCCTTGGATGCGTCATAGAGGCCAGAGCACTGCACTCAGGGTCTTCTCTTAATGTGGTTCATTTAGCCTCAGATACCTGTGGGTTTCCCCATAGGTGGAAATGGAGAGGCCCCTTCTTTTTCTTTTCTTTTTCTTTTTTTTTTTGTTTGAGACAGAGTCTCACTCTATTGCCAGACTGGAGTGCAGTGGCGCAATCCCGGCTCACTGCAACTTCCATTTTCTGGTTTCAAGCAATTCTGCCTCAGCCTCCTGAGTAGCTGGGACCACAGGCATGCACCACCATGCCCGGCTAATTTTTTTGTATTTTTTAGTAGAGACAGGGTTTCACCATGTTGGTCAGTGTGGTCTCAATCTCTTGACCTCATGATCCGCCCACCTTGGCCTCCCAAAGTGCTGGGATTACAGGTGTCAGGAACTGCGTCCGGCCCGAGGCCCTTTCATAAGATCAAAGTTAGGTGAAATGTAAAAGGATAAAAGAATGCTTTGGGGGCAGTCAGAAGTGGAGGGGAAGAAGCATACATACCCAGAAAGTAAGATGGAAAAGTTCTGTTTTTTTAGAGGCAGGGTCTCACTCTTTTGCCCAGGATGGAGTGCAGTGGTACAATCATAACTCACTGTAGCCTCAAACTCCTGGGCTCAAGTGATCCTTCCACCTTGGCCTCTCAAAGTGCTGGGATTACAGGCATGAGCTTCCACGCTTGGCTGAGATGGAAACATTTACAGACAAACAAGTCTTTAAAGATGGAAAGGCATCTCCCGAAAGTGCAGGTCCAGAGCTTCCTGGGAGGCTGGTGGGGTTTGTGCCCAGTGGGCAGGGAGCACCACCCAGAGGTTGTCCTGAGTCATTGCATGAAGAGGGTCCCTGCTGCCCAGCCTGCAAACAGCCAGGCATCAGGTGCTACTTCAGGTGACCTAGGAAAGAGGAGCTTCCTGTCTCAAAGTGCAGCTTCCAGCCTGTCAGAAGGACCAGAGTCCCCAACCCAGAGATAAGTCAGACAAGTGTTCAGTTTTCCTCCCTTTATGGATGAGGAAATACGGCTCAGAAAAGAAATGAAGTCATATTTATAATAGCAAGAAAATGGCATAGCTGGGGATGAAACCTAGGTCTGACTTCGTGATTCAGTTTCATGCATACAAACAGTCCCAGAGTTTGGGGGATATGGTGGGATGGTGGGAGTTGCGTAGGGGACAAGGTCCTGAGGAAAGCTGGGTTTTTGATGAGCTCCCTGCGCTTCCTGTTTCCAGCCATGTAAGAGTGCTTGCTTCTCATGGTGAAAACCTCCGCTTTTAACCTTCCTCTCTCCAGCTGAAACTCTCAGAGCAAAGTTGAGTGAACATGATTTTGTCCCCACTAGAATTTCTCGTTAAAAATCCCAGATCCCTGTAATTATTTTAACAAGTGCCTCCTCCCTTTATCTGCTGTTATTTTGCCCTCCCCCCATGCTGCCTTTTCAGCATTTATCATCTCACTTGATCCTGGCAGCAGGGATTTAGCAGGAACTAGCAGAGACTTGCTGGTTGGAGCTGGCTGGCGGCTAGAGCACTTGCCCTGCAGCCCCCGCCTTTTGCTTCCCTCCTTTGCTCCTCCTGCCCAGCCCAGTGCCACTGAGGTTTTGTTGTTGTATCTTGTTTTGCAGACATTTTGAGTTCATATGAGGTTGTCCATCGAATCCTCAAAGGGAAAATCACTGGTGCTTTGAACTCGGAGGTAACTGCCTCTGCATCTAACTTGGCTGTTCTCCCTCCACTCCTGCCCTTGGGGTCTCTGCAGCGGCTGCTGCCTAGGCCTGGATACAGTATTTAACTGGCATTCTCTTCGATCAAACAAGCTGGTTTTCTGAGGGGTTGGGTGAACTGGCTGTGTGGGCCTTCCTTCCCATCAAGGTTTCTCTTTCTCTTCCAGTCGCACATCCTAAAGTTTGAAGAGTCTAAATAATGGGGCTCCCCTCAGCATGTTCCCTCTCCTGTGTGCCACGGATCCAGAGGCTGCCCGCCCTGCCCTCTTTAACCCTTGAGGCCTGGGAGGTGAAAAAGGCCAGACTCTGCCCGGGATTGATTTCCATTTTGCTTTTACTCCCAGCTCACCTCTCAAAAGAGAGTGAAGTCTCATTTGTCATGTGTCTTCAGTTCCCCAACTTGGCATGAACATTAGAACCCAACTTAGGAAGGTGCCATTAGGTTGAAAGCCTGAGGCAGCTGGGATGTTCTTTCCTGTGTCTCTTCTCTGCACCGCAGAGCATGATATAGGCAGTCCTAACAGATTCTGGATAATGGAGAAGCCCTCTGCTAGTTTTCCTAGCCTTCCATGTAGAATAGGTAGAGTAACATTTAACCAATGAGCAAATAAATGTTGGCATGTTTCATGAGTTTGGAGTGATTGATATTTCTTTCCAGCCACCCTTCCACTGCCCTGCTCTGCCCTCTAAAACTGCTGCAGTGAGATTAGAGCCTGCCCATGTGGGCTCTGGGCCATGCAAACCCTGCCTGGGATGTAGATACATGTTTGAAGTGTAATGACCCAAGAGTTCGTTTCATCTCTCCTTGCCTTCTAAGCGGAGAGAAGAAAATTGTTTCACGACGATAGGGTCTTGATCCTTTTTTATACTTTGTACTTTATTAGAACCCTAAACTTAAGGTCATAAAAGGGAGTGCTGGGTTTGACAAGAAAAATGGAGGATTCTCTTAGAGTTGGTATTCGCCAGCTCACAGGAGCAGGCATTTTCCTCTACGTCATGTGAACATGAACCTCACTATTTCTTCAAATAATTTTATTAGAGCCAAACTATTTAAATAATTTTATTTGTTTCATCCTTTGGTAGATGAGAAAAATACATTACAAAATACATTATACAGAAGACAGCTCACAGTACACATTACTAAAAACACAATCTACATTCCAGCCAGGGCTGGTGTTAAGTTCGGAAGAAAGCCACAGAGGCCTTGAAAACCAGGTTTCAGCTCTATGGAATGAATTTTCCCCTTGTGTCCCGTCTTTATCTCAACCTCAGCATATATTATTAGCACCCCTAATTAGGTGGGTGTGGGTAGGGTTAGAGCAGCATTGAGTGGGACTGGTGGACTCTCCACCTAAAGCAGCAAACATTAAAGTCCCTCAAAAGAAAAGGGGTAGGGGGGGCAGAATGACCAATGTGAGCATTGCTGTGTCTCAAAGCATTGCACAACTCCTAGCATCCTACAGTTCTCAGGCAGCTGTCCCAAGTCTGCATTTTTTGAGACTTGGGTCTTCACTTAGCCATCCTTGGCCTCTGTCATTTCAATCTTTGAGAGCTGCTGGCATCGTAGGTCCTAAGAGGCTGTCTCAGTCCCAAAGCAAGCTTACAAAGAGATGCAGGCAGCACCCGCCAGATGCAAAGTCCAAACTTTTACAACAGCAAGTACATACGACACAGCATTGACAGTTCCATCTCAGCAGACTCCCCACCTCACCTTCCCTCCCTGGCAGGCAGTTCCTGAGCCTGGGGTAAGGACACAGGTGTATAGAAAAACCCCTTAAAAAGCTAACCCTTTTGGGAATGGCTTGAAAGAATCTAGTTTTCCAAGCCAAACAACTTCAGAGCTACGCCTGTTCTTTTCAACAAAACCAAATGAAGCAAGAGAGGAAGGTGAACAGAGCTTACCGATGATCACCATCCGGTGCTGGTTAGAAGCCACTTTCCAGGAGAGGAACCAATGAACACAGTGGAGTTGCAGCCACACAGCTGAGATCAGAAAAGACCACATACACCCTTGGAGACTGTGTCCCCATCCCCACTCAATTCATTCAAAAGGAATTCTACAAAGCAGCCTCTTGAGCCTCATTTTCTTTTTCTTAGAAATTTGAAAACATCTGTGACTAGAAAAGTAGTCCTAAGAATTAACACCATCGTTTCAGCCTACTACATTGTAGCTTAGCAGGCCAGGCTCTGCATTCCAAGGGGGCAAGTGCTGGTTGTTCCAGAGGCCTTGAGGTGAAATCTAGGGGCAGACCAGGTGTGCTTCAGCTCCATGTTTCTCTTGCTTTAGCAGCAAAACGCAGCCTTTCATCTCTGCCAAAGCAACAGTGGACTCGTACCCCTCCCCACCTCCCAAGTAGTTCAGGGAATGGGGTGGGATGTGCGAATAAAAATAAAGATGAGTCAAGACCAGCATCTTCAAATTAACAAACTGTAATTGTTTTCCCAAAGATACATTTTTTTCATACACATCCATCATACACTGTAACCAAAAAAAGCAGTGTACATGAAATAAGAGAAAATAAATTAAAAATCCATAGCATAGGTAAGGAGGCTCTAGTCTGGAGCACAGCTGAGTTTCCAGCAATATAAGGAGGCTCGAAAGTTTCTTTTATAAGAATGCCTGCTAGCAAGGGTTCCAGCAAGGTGGTTGGTTGGTCTGTAAGTCAGTCTTGAGTACTTGAAACAGTTCTGTGTTTGTTTTTTTTCCTTAGCGTTTAGAATAGCCATCATTGTCCTGCAATAGGCAGAGCTATCACGTCCAGGAAAAATGAGGGAGGGAACCACAGAGGCAGCGTGAGATCCAAATACAGCATTCAAAGGTAATTGGTCCAGTGGTGCCTGGGGAGGGAGGAAGGGTGATACTCCAGGGTTAGCCATCTTCCTTTGGGGGTGTGTACCAGCCTGCAAAGAAATGGAACCGTCAGTGAGGTGGAGGTTCAGGCCCACCCTCCCTGCCCTGCCCCAATCTCTGAAGACGTCTCCAGTGTCAGAGGTGAGAGGATATGGGGAAAGGCTACGTGGTGTGGGGAGAGGTGTATGGGAAGCTAAAAACCTGCACACCTGGAGATGAGAAAGAAAGGGGCACGATGTGCCCAACCTGAGATGATGGGAGAGTTAGATGAGCTTTTCAAAGGGTGGCCGAGAAGCTTATCGGCCAAGCTTGTCGGTGAGATGATCATTTTGGTGTGTTTCTGGAAGAGGCTGTGAACGTCAGCCACTGCCAGTCCCTCCTGGGAGAACTGGGTCAGGTGCTGTGTTAATGGGTGGTAAATATCAGAAACCAAAAGAAGGGGTTCTTGCTCTGGCTGGAAGTGAAAACCTGGGTGTGGCAAGTGTCCGAATCTGCCGAGTCCTGGCTCCAGCCTCACCGTTTTTTTCATGGATCTGCACCAAGGACTTGTAGGACTGCTGTGCTCTTGTCAGACTGTATTGAGACTAGGGAGAGGAAGCCAACACATCAGACCATGGCCAGACCGTGTGGCCTGTGAGCTGCCCCTCACCTTCTGCAGGCTGTCACCCAGTGACCCGGAGTCCTGGCTCCCAGCACTGTGGTCTAGTAAAACGCTTAAGTACCTTCCACCTAGGAGGTCCCCTGGGGTCATGATCCCATAGTCTTCCTTTTCCAGACCCACAACCTCCCAAAAGTCCTAGGGGTGCCCCTAGGGGCCAAACAACAGTTGTGCCATCGTGGGCACCCTAGGCCCTCTGATCCAGTGCCACCAGCCCAGGGGCCTTAGGCTATCCTTCCTCTAAAGGCGGCAGCCATGGCCTGCTAGTGGCCCCAAGTACACTTGGCTCCACCCAGCCCCACCAGCCCCAGGCCCAGATTCCTTACTTTGTTGGCTCCAAACTGCACTCGTGCTTTCCCCTTCACCAGTGTGGCACTGATCTGCATGATCACTGACTCTATGGAGTAGGCACTGCTCCAGCCCTGGGTGATGGGAGGGACAAAGCAAGCAGGTCCACATGGAGCTTCCAGAGAAGGCTCACACGTGTCCTCCTGGCAATCAGCTGGGTATATAGGAGGGCCCTTGCCCTTTGCTCCCAGCACTGCCACCTGTCTGTCTAGGTCAGTGGGTGCAGACCCAGCCCAGCAGAATGAAAGGACCACATCACTGCCTATCAGCCAGCCTGCAGGGGTATGTGCCGTGAAGCTCAGCCAACCCCAGCCCAGGCAGGCCTGACCAAGGAGGAGAGATGGGCTCACCTGTTTGGTGAGAAGTTCCATGCAGATGGCCCCTCCGCCCAGAACATACCTGCATGAGAAAGGTTAGTCAGCTGTGCCTGACAGAAGCTCCAAGTCCCTTCCCCACCCTCAGCCAGAGGAGATGCCCTCTTCTGCATGCCAGCCACTCACCCTCCAGAGAGGACTGGAGACACAACCCTGACAAATGGTGGGTCAAAGGGAAAGTTATCCTGAGAGAGAGAGGCAGAGAGAGGGATGACAGTCAGGGGAGGGAGGCCAGCATCCTCCACAGGACTGTCAGGCAGACGGCCAGAGGGAGAGACTGGAAAGGAAAAGCCTTACTTTAAAGGAAAAGTTAAGTAGGATGAAGTCGGCTCCTTCTTTCTCTTTGAGGATCTGGAGATCGTTGTGCAAAGCGCTGTCCTGGTCAACTCTATGAAGCAACAAGCCTGGGCTCAGCTGACTGGGTCCAGCTCAGGAGTTTCATAAGGGCCCTACCCTGGCTACCAGCCGACCACCAAACTACTGCCCACACCCGCTACGGGACCCTGAACCAAAATGCTGGATGGGGCTGCCCTGGAGATCCCACCACAGTAGCCCCACTCACACTCCTCAACTTCCTCTCCAATCCCAGAGTCCCCACTCACTTGAGGAGTTTGACATTCCAATCATACAGACTGTCATTCACGAGTTCGACTGCATAGTTTCCTGGAAGGAGGAAAAAGATAGGTGTTAGTAGGATGGTCCAGGTGGTGAGTGGTCTCTAATGCAGACTCCTTTTCCAGACTAAGAGAAAAAGATCAACAGCTCTAGGGTGACCCAGATGGGCATGCAACCAAGCCACTAGCTGGAAGAGCTCCTTTCTCCTTGGCCCAAAAAGTTCGTAAGCACTCCTGGATCCGAGGACCTCTTGGGGCCCCATGACACCAAACCCCTCTTTATGGGTGACTTGTGCAGGCCCCTCTCTGGCGCAAACTCACCACCTTTGAAACTCTGTGATCGGTATATATCCCTGAGCTCCTTCATCAGCCGGTCAGTGGCCTGCACCGAGCCAGACACTGCACCCTGTGAGGGAGGGATGACAGGAACATTCCTTGGTCGTGTGGTACGTAAACACGTTAGACCTTAGGGGCAGTCTGGCAGCTTACCCAGGATTTAGGGAAGGATTAGGCATACCCCCAAAAAGGAGTGTGCTCTCCATACTGTGATGCGACAGCCTATTACTTCCCAGCCATTTCCCACCAACCCCCTCACCAGCCTCTCCCTAGAAGGCACGTACATTTAAGTAATCTTGCCTCTGGTTCTTTTTAATTTTCTCTAGGATGGCCAGGTTTTCTTTTCCAATGCCATCATCTTCAGATTTCTTGCCCTCAGCTGGCTCTTCCTCTTTCATTTCATAGTGATCTAAGTCTTCTGTGTCCTGGGGGAGGTGTTGGGTGGGAGTGAAATGAAAAGGAAAAAATTCAGGTTAGAGAATGGCCATCACCTTCCCAGTCCCATCTGGCAAAGAGCCAAAAGTTAAGGTGCAGCAGTGCATCTGGCAGTCTCATACATACAACACACATCCCATTTTTAGAACAATTTCCAGCCCTATTCCCTCCACAATCTAAAGGATGAGGCAAATCTCTTCTTCAGCTCTCAAGCTACAGTAAGAACTTAGGGAGCAAACAGAGCTGCAGCTGAAACCAGGCAGGAACTTAGCCCTCTTGTTTTCTAGACTGACCCTGCTCCAACTGTTCCTAAACCTTGGCAGCAGAAACTCTTCCCCAATTCCTAGCAGAAATGACTCGGGCCTGACCCTGTGACTCAAAGCTCATATTTCACCTGGGAGTTCTCAGGGCCCCAAGCCTAAAGGAGAAACCTGGATCATTAAATCTCCTCTCCTCGCTACAAATCTGTTTTTTGAGGGCATGCACAGCATGAATCGTGTATGCAGAGGCACCCATTGCCAGATGGAAATGAGAAAGGACGTCCAGAGATATATGGAAGAGGTCCAGAACAGTTAGCCCCTTATTCATCCCGCTTTAAGTAAGCAAGCAGCTAACTCACTGAGCATGGGGGAGAAGGAGACCATATCTAGGATTCAACCCCTCAGGCAGATGTTGGGGGTATGGCCCAGAGGGTTGTCCAATGTCTGGGAGGAGTAAATTTCATGTGTCATCAGCCCTTTGCCAGTCTCAAGACCCTTAATGGGTTCTAGAACCTGGGATATTAATCTAATGCTAGGAAATAAAAGTAATCAGAGTGATCTCCCCATTTCTGGCAGGATATACTAACCTAATTATCACACTGGCAGGTAACGTCTACTGAGTATGACCTGGCAGGTTCTGTCCTAGGTGCCGCACATGCTAACTCATTTAATTCTTTCAACCACCACATCATTATTCTATCAGTATCCATGTTACAGATGCGGAGGCCAAGGTCTATTGAGGTTAATTATCAAGCCCAAAGTCACAGAACTCTTAACAGAGGTAAAATTCAATCAAGTTGTCTAGCTCTAAAGCTCAAATTCCTGACCGTGATTTTATATTCTGTACAAGTACGTTTTTAGGTAATATATCAGATAGATTGTTTAGCACTTATCGCATATCATCTGAAGTGTTTTATATGTAACACCTCACTTAATCTCAAGATAACCATATGTATTAGGTATTATAATCCTACTTTATAGATAATAAAACTAGGTTAGCGAGATTACATAAAATTCTTCAGTTAGGATAGCTGGGATGCAAACATAGGTTTGGTGGACTCCAAAGCCATTTCAAATTAACTTGTCAAGTATTTGGTTTTAATTGCTTTGCACCTGTCTTCGGTGGCTGGATATGGGTGCCCTGTCTCCTCTACTACACTGGCTGTTCCTCCAGGTCAGTCAATCTGTCTTTATTCCTTTGATATTTTTCTCTCTCCATTTCTGGACTGGAGTTCTGGATAATGGGTGATCAACGCTGCTGACTGAAAGAGCTTCCAGCCCGTGCCACCTCAGGAGGCAAGCCTACCTCAGGCATCTCCTCGTCTTCATCTTCTGAAGACACGTCTTCCTGTGTGCACTGCAGCGGGAAGGGGAAAGATGGAGATCAGAGCCCCAGTGGCTTGCTAGAATGCAGCCTCCAACCTACTCCCCTGAGCCCCCAGGTCTGGAAGCTGTGCGCCTGCCTGTAATGCTGCCAGTCCCTCCACCAGCCAGATCTGAGTGGAAGCAACAGCCCAGGGAATGGCTTCTACCAGTCCATTATTTTTCGCCTATCACTGCCAAAGAATAAAAGAAAAGCAAAATGGCTATCTCTGTCACCCACCTCATAAATCTCAGTTTAATTTTCCTAAGAACCCCTCCTTTACTTGCTCTTTAGACTGATACTGCATTTGTGGTTCTCACCAAGGGGCCTAGGTCCCCAGTGGCCACCAACTGCTACTGCTAAAATAATAGTAAAAATTCCTCCTCCCTTTCAGCATTTGGGATGCTGCCCATGAGGGTGAGTTTTCATATGAGAGAAAAAGCTACTAGTGCCCCATTTAGCAAGAGAAGATTCCCATCTGGAGAAGAACGAGGGTGAGAGTCACAAGACATGTATGTGTTCGGAAGCCAGTGGGCATGGAGAGAAACTACTGCAGATTTGTCTCAATTATTTACTGAGTACTCTCTGTGGGGCAACTCTGCACAACAGGGCCCACCCTCAGCTGCTCACCTGCTCTGCTGGCAAGGGTTGATCCAGCATCTCCACATCTGGATGCTGAGGGAGGTTATAGAGTTTACACAGGTCGGAGATGATCCTCTTCAGATGCTGTAATAGCTACAGGTAGGGGACCACAGAGACATCAAATACGCCCTTCCCCACTCCAATCTGGACAAGTGCATGGACGAGCTCTTAGCTTGGGCCCCAAACCAATACCTAGTTCTCTAAGCCTTATGGGCCATGTGGCTATGGGAATGAGTCTCCCGATGGACCAATCCCAGGGCTGGTGCAGGGTCTCCCTCTGGCTTCAGTAAGCAGCTCCCCTGGGAGGTCGGCCCCTAAATGTTTAGCTGCCTGTACCGTCCACTTTTCAGGATCTCTTTCATAGGACACCTTAGTGGCATGAGCCTCACAGTAATAAAATGCACCCCTACCCTGTGGCCCCCTCACCAGAGTATTCCCTTTCTTTATATCCACCAGCCTCTCCAAGACAGCAGCCAAGTTAGGGTCATCCGACTCCACTGACCAGATGGGGGGCACAGCAGGGTATGACTCCTGAGGGGAAAAGAGCAACAAAAGCAATCAAAATGGGTGACTCAGGGAAAAAGCCAGATTTTGCCTGCCCTCTTCCCCCCAAGACTTCTAGCCCCTTTGCTTCCCACCCCACCCCCAAAAACACATAAACCCCCAATTCAGGTCAGCATCTAACCAAGCGCTCTCACAACAAATCCTAAACTGGAAAAAAAAAAACAGTCTTTGGGAGGACTCTTTCCGAGAAGCAGGCTGGGACCTTTTCTTTCTTTCCTCAAGAGTACAAACCAGAACACCCAGCACAGCCAAACTTAGCTAACAGTGAGGGGGAACTTCTGATCTCCTGCCCTGCCTATACAAGTTCCAGACTTCAAGTTCTCCCTGGACCCAGAACAGAGTCCTCCAAGCTTGCTTTTCAAACTCCAGAATCAGTTGAGGAAGGGATCACCTCATCACAATCACACTGAAGTGAAAAAAGCAGAGTTCAGTAGGGAAAGAAGTATAAAAACTCGACTGTATCTCTAGAACCCAAGAGTAAAAGGGTACTGGCAAGAATCTCTCCACACCACTCCCAGAAGAACCCCTCAAAGACCACTTATCCCCACCTCTCCCTTGGGAACCTGCCACCTCTCAGTCCAGGCGTGGGCTGTAGGGCTCCACATGGCAGGCTGGGAGAAAGAAGCCTACGCTGCTGACATTCCCAGCATTCCTGAGCCATGGTGCCAAATGCAGCCTGACCAGACTCCCCCTCTGCCCAAACCAAGGGGGCTAGTTAAGGCCAAGTCTACTTTATAGGGGCCAAGGGGCATCTGGCCGAGGACCCCCTAAATTTAACTTCCTGCCAGAGACAAAGGCAGTAAATGGCCTCAGGCAACAGAAAGCAGCTGAATGGGGGCAAACCTACCCTTAAGGAATTAGAAGCTTAATTCAAGAACAAAATTAACTCTTGAGGTTCCCACACAAGCCAAGGAATCCTTATCCACCTCTACTGGGTATCTCAGCACTGCCATGGTTCTAATCCTCATTGCTGGAGGAAAAATAATTATCAAAGATGCCCAAGTCTTCACTTGACTAAGCCACTCCTAGCCCTTCAATTCTAACTTTTTAGCAGGAAAGACGAAAGGAAATGAGAGAAATGGTTTGAGTGGGGTATGAAATGGTATGAGTTTTGGTGGGGCACCAATCAATCCAAACTGAGGCTTACCTCACCAAACCTTGACCTGGTTTGATTGAGAAAAGGGACAGAAAACACCATGTCAGTTGAATTTAGGCCCCCAAGTACCAGAGAATTCACAACTCTGCCTTTCCTCAGGCTACTCGGATTCGCTCTGCCTGCTTGGATAAAGTACTGTCTGCTAGCATTTCAGCTACTGCTCCGGGTAGAGAGAATACCATCACAGCAGGTAACAGCAACCAATGTAAGTGTTATACCATGCAATACCAGACATTCCCAATTAGCAGAAGCCAGTTCTCTGTTCAAGGGATGTCTGAGGGTAGACCAGGCAGGAGACAAGTAAGGTGTATGCCTAAGATGGAATAACGCTCGCAGGGGAGAAATGCAACTGTTACTGCTCAGAAGAAATGAGGGTAGCCCTGGCACATCACATCACTATCATTACCAGGAAAGGCAACAACCCACGGCAACTGGACATCCACAGGGAACAGGGAGGGGAGTGGCACAACTGCTACCAGCTGAGGCAAAAAGAGGAGAGTCAGAGGTTACACCAGAAAGAGGGAATCCAGAGAAAGGAGTCCGTGAACTGCAAACCATGACTTGGTGAAGTTCAGAGAGCAAGAGGGGCTCCATGAGGGATGCCTAGGCGAGGATCCCACAGGTGGCAACGTCCTAAGTCAAAGGTAATACTGAGAAGGGGGCATCACTGAAATGTGCAGAGAGTTCCAGGCCAGGGCTTTCCAGCTGGGGTCAGTGCCGAGGCCTAAAACCTTGAAACAGGAGTAAGGGGAAGAAAGGCGCTTTCCTAGGTGGCAAGTTAAAGTTGTGGAGGAGTAGCCAAAAAAGCCAAAATAATGAACCTTGGGATGTGGGTGGGTTCGTGGAAATGGGTAGTCTAGGCGCCATATGTCGGGGTGTCCCTCGCTATCGGGGTCAATGGTAGAGATTCTGGGGGCACCGCAGAACCTCAAGCAGCAGAAACAAGTGTAACCTGAAGAGAAAGAGCTGAGCCCTGAGAGGGGCTTCGGCCTCCCAGGTCCTTCGAGAGCAAAAAGCTGGATGTAGTGATCCTGGGTCCCTGACAAGAGGCCCCCACAGAAGCGCAAGCGAGAGAGTCCTCACCGTGATGTTGCAGTGGATGCGGACAGGATCCCCAGGCACCGATCCCCGTTGGGGTAGATGCGGTCCGGGCGCGGCCCCCGCCCCGGCCCCTCCGGCCCCAGCCAGCAGGAACTCGCAGCTCAGCTCGTCCAGGCAGGCGCTGGCAATGCGGAAGCGCTCGTGGCCGCGGTGGAAGATGGACTCGAGCAGCTTCAGCTCTCGCCTCAGGCAGGGCCCCGGCCCCGGGCCCCCCCCCGGGCCGCCCCCGGCCCCCGGCGCCGCCCCCTGGCCCCCCAGCTGCTGCCCCGGCCCCGGCTGCTGCTGCCCCTGCGGCTGCGGCTGCTGCATCCTCCGCTCCGCTCCGCTCCGGGGCCGGCGGGCCGGGAGCCTCCGGCCTCCGCTCCGGGCTCCGCCGCCGCCGCCGCCGCCGCCGCGGTCCGCACTTCCTGATCCCCCCTTCGCCAAGATGGCGCCGCCGCCACCTCCGGGACAGGCCCCCCCCTCCGCTCACTGGCCCCCTCCAGCCGCCGGAAGCCGCGCGCCCCTCCTCCTCCACCTCCTCCTCCTCCTCCTCCTCCTCCTCGGCGGCCCCGCCTCCGTCCCCCTCACGTGACTTCCCTGTTCTGGCCTCCTCCACGTGATCTCTCCGTCTTTCCCGCCCCCCTGTTCTCGCCTGCCACCCTCCACATGTGACCCGGGGCTTGGGGCTCGCCTCTCTGTGAGCGCCTCAGTGCGTGTTTGCGTACGTCATGCGTGCTTGCGCGCGACGCCCCTTCGTCGGCGCTCCCCTCTCACGTGACCCAGCGCCGCGTGCTCCCAGGGGCTACCCGCGCAGGACGCTGTTTCCTGCGCCGGGCCCCGCTTCCCCCGCCCCGAGCCGTGGAGAGTGTGCCCGGCACTCCATAGTCAGAGAAGAAAGAAGTGCAGTCTCCGCCGTGCAGTCGTTATCCTGCGCCCCCGATGCTGGTCTTCGGCGCAGGATCCCGGAGCCTGTGCTCCCCGTGGGGGTGGGCATACTGTATCTTCACCGTGAATGAGGGGCGTGTGGTCGGGGAAGGAGCCCGGGACCAGGATGCAAGGGGCGTAGATTCTCGTCTGAGCCCTGGCTCTGATAGCGTTTTGTGACCTTGGGTTAATCACTTTTCTGCCCAGTCTCAGTTTCCTCATCGTACAATGGCTCTCATGAGGACGATGCCTGTTTTTTCCTATTTCCAGGGAGGGATTCGATGAGAGGAGACCATGAAATGAGGAATAATAATAGATCACTGCTTTATTATGTATAAGCGGTAGTCAGTAGCTGGCCTTTCGCGCTTTTTAGACCCCATGGGTCTGGACGAGGCTGGGGGATGGACAGCATGGACTTCCCCTTCAGAGTCATGGAAGGAGTGCGGACTCGGGTAGACCCCATGCCCTGTCCTAGGCCTAAATGGCTAACACCTTGTCGCAGTGGTCCTGGCAGCTGCCGGGAATAGGTAGTGCCTCCAGACCCTCGGTAGGTGGCACTATCACAAAGGACAAAGCTGGCTGAAGCTACAGAAATCCCGAGCTGGCATTCCTTTCCCAAGGGCAGGTGTCATTAGCCTGTGGTAAGGCCTGCTCAGTTCTGCTGGGCCAACTCAGCCCTTAAACCACTGGCCAGATTGCCCCCTTTCTATCCCACTTGGACTAAAATGAGCTAGCCTTTGCTGGAAGGCTATTCACTTGTCTTTGCAGAAGCCTCCGTTGGCCAAGTTGAGGTATGGATAAAGATTATGATTACAGTCTGTTCCTGGTCCTCCTGGGGCCATTTATCTCGTTTGGGTAGCCTGAACAGTTTGCTACATGTTGGCTTTGTGTATACAAGCTGATAGCATAAAAGACTCTGGTGGAAATTCCGGTTTAATGAGTGTTTCCTGAGCCAGCGTGTTTGCAAATATTTAAAATATATATATAAGGCAGGGTCTTGCTTTGTCGTCCAGCCTGAAGTGCAGAGGCACAGGCTGAATTCACTGTAGCCTCGACCTCCTAGGTTTAAGCTGTCCTCCCACCTCACCCTCTCAAATAACTGGGACTACAGGTGCACACCACCACGGCCAGCTAATTTTTGTATTTTTTTGTAGAAAGGCGTCTTGCTATGTTGCCCAGGCTGGTCACAAACTCCTGGGCTCAAGTGATCCACCCATCTCAGCCTCCCAAAGTACTGGGATTATAGGTATGAGCCATTGTGCCCAGGTGCAAGTTTTTTTTTTCTTTTTTTTTTTTTTGAGACGGAGTCTTGCACTTCACGCCAAGCTGGAGTGCAGTGGTGTGATCTTGGCTTACTGCAACCTCCGACTGCCTGGTTCAAGGGATTCTCCTGCCTCAGCCTCCCGAGTAGCTGGGATTACAGGTATGCACCACCACGCCCAGCTAATTTTTATATTTTTAGCAGAGACAGTGTTTCACCATGTTGGCCAGGATGGTCTCGATTTCCTGACCTCATGATCCACTTGCCTCGGCCTCCCAAAGTGTTGGGATTACAGGCGTGAGCCACCGCGCCCGGCCAGTGCATGTTTTTTAAATCTCCCAACAACATTGCAATGTAAGTGTTTTTACCTGTTTATAAGTGGGGGAAAAAGAGTGACTCTGCAAAGATATACAGTCTAAGCAGAGTTCCTAGGTCTGTATCCAAAGTCTATGCCCTTGTACCCCACTTGCCTTTTTAGTGCTTTGAACCCCAGTTCTGCCAACTATTAATGATGTAACTGTGGGCGAATTACTTCGCTTGTTTGTGCCTCGGTTTCCACACCTATAAAATGGAGATCATCATAGTACCTACTTGTTAGGAAGATTATGTGAGAACACAACACACCTAAAGTGCGTAAATTAGTGCACATGAGAAGAACACAAAAGTTTTTTTAAAAATCGGGCTCAGCATGGCTTGTATCTAGAGAAAGGGCAGAGGGTAGGAAATGAGTACAGGGCTAGATTATGGAGATCACAGTACATTATTTGGGTTTTATTCAAAGCACAGTGGGAAACCCCTGGAGGATTTTAAGCAGGGAGTGGCATGAGCTGGGTTAAAAATTTAAAAGATCACTCTGTTCTGTGGAAAATGGATTGTAGAGATTTTTATTTTTCTGCAAAGGTCATTTGTTACAGGTGCCCGTGTTTGGAGTAGAGTGAGAAACCTTCTCCTTTGACTTGCTCCCTGAGCATAAAATTCTGTCATTGACTCAACAAATAATGTCCTGAGCACTCGATCTTTGCAGGAATTGTAGAGGGCACTGGGGATGCAGAGATGAAGAAGATAATGGCCCCAGCCAGGTGCAGGGGCCGGGCACAGGGAGGCCGAGGCAGGCAGATCATGAGGTCAGGAGTTTGAGACCAGCCTGGCCAGCATGGTGAAAGCCTGTGTCTACTAAAAATAACAAAAATTAGCTGAGTATGGTGGCACACACCTGTAGTCCCAGTTACTCGGGAGGCTGAGGCAGGAGAATTGCTTGAACCTGGAGACAGAGGTTGCAGAGAGCCGAGATGGCACCACTGCACTCCAGTCTGAGCAACAGAGCAAGATTATGTCTCAAAAAGAAGTAGAAGAAGAAGAGGAAGAAGAAGATGATAATGGCCCCTGTGGGAAGTTTTGGCATGCTTTGTGGTACAGAGGAGAGGCTCCTTACAGGATAATTCCTACTCATTACTTTTGTTGTATTCTTGCTGCACCCCTTAAAGCCGAGGTGGGCAGATCACTTGAGGTCAGGAGTTTGAGACCAGCCTGGCCAATGTGGTGAAACTCCATCTCCACTAAAAATACAAAAATTAGCCAGGCATGGTGGCAGGTGCCTGTAGTCCCAGTTACCCAGGAGCCTGAGACTTGAGAATCACTTGAACCCAGGAGGCAGAGGTTGCAGCGAGCCAAGATGGCACCCCTGCACTCCAGCCTGGGTGATAGTGTGAGACTGACTCAAAAAAGGAAAGGGACAAGAAGGGAAAGAGTTGTAGAGGTGTTGGTCATTGGTGCTGTTGCCCTAGACACCAGGGCAATCCTGGTGTATCAACACTTCTGGAAGTCAGTTTAGTAATTAATACTCAAAAAACATTAAAACTTTAACCCAGCAATTTTACTTGGAAAGAAAAGGTATGTGCACAGATTTGCCTAAAAGGGAACACTATATAGCTGTGAAAAATAGTTATCAAAAATACTTATTGGTATGGAGAATTTGAGAAATAGTAAATAAAAAAGATGAGACTGAAGTGAGCTGAAGATTTTAAAAATTTAAAAAAGAAAGGTGGTTACAAGGCTATATTACCGTATGCTCCATTAAAAAATATATGATTTAGTTATGTACCCAGCAGAAATGCATATACAGTCATGTGTCAATTGACAATGGGATACATTCTGAAAAATGTGTCTCGGTGATTTTTTTGTTGTGTGAACATCATAGAGTGTATTTACACAATCCCAGGATGGTGTAGCTGCTACACACCTGGCCTATAGGGTCTAGACTATGGCTCTTAGGCTACAAACTTGTACAGCATGTTATGCTGTACTGAGTACAGTGGCTGCATCCCCAGTGCCCACTGGAATTCCTGCCATTACTGTAGGCAGCTGAAACGCAATGATATGTATTAGTGTATCTATCTAAATACAGGAAAGGTACAGCAAAAATACAGTGTTACAGTTTTATGGGGACCACTTCAGTATTTTGCAATCTGCTGTTGACAGAGAAGTCATTACATGGTACATGACTGTATCTGTATACCAAAAGTGTGAACAAGAGTGTTCACAGCAGTGCCATTTTTAATAGTCCAACTAGGAAACGACCCAAATACCCATCAATGGTGAAATTGATAAATGACAGTATATTCATACACTGGAATAGTCCACAGCAATGAAGATGAATGAACTACAACTATATTCAGCAGTGTTCATGATTCTAACATGTTTAAAAAAAAAAAAAAAACAGATGCAAGCCAGGTGTGGTGGCTCCCACTTGTAATCCCAGCGTTTTGGGAGGCTGAGGCAGGTGGATCACCTGAGGTCAGGAGTTTGAGACCAGCCTGGCCAACATGGTGAAAACCTGTCTCTACTAAAAATTCAAAAAAGTAGCCAGGCATGGTGGCATATGCCTGTAATCCCAGTTACTCAGGAGGCTGAGGCAGAAGGATTGCTTGACTGGGAGGCAGAGGTTGCAGTGAGCTGAGGTTGTGCCATAGCACTCCAGCCTGGGCAACAAGAGTGAAACTCCATCTCAAAAAAACAAAAAACAGACACAAAAAATGATGATTCCATTTATAAAAGTTCAGCAGGCAAAGTTGATCTATGCTATTAGAAGACAGGACAGTAGTTATTTATTTTACCTTCATTTTTAAAAAATTGTGATAAAATACACGTAACATAAAATCTGCTACTTTAAAGTGTACAACTCAGTGGTATTCAGCACATTCATAAGTTGTATAACCATTACCACTGTCTAGTTCCTGAACTTTTTTTTTCTTTTTTTGAGACGGAGTTTCGCTCTTGTTACCCAGGCTGGAGTGCAATGGCACGATCTCGGCTCACCGCAACCTCCGCCTCCTGGGTTCAGGCAATTCTCCTGCCTCAGCCTCCTGAGCAGCTGGGATTACAGGCACGCGCCACCATGCCCAGCTATTTTTTGTATTTTAGTAGAGACGGGGTTTCACCATGTTGACCAGGATGGTCTCGATCTCTTGACCTCATGGTCCACCCGCCTCGGCCTCCCAAAGTGCTGGGTTCCTGAACTTTTAAGCAGTCACCACCCCCTTTCCTCCCTCCTCCCATGGTGTTACTTTTGAAGAAGAGAGAATAACTGCTGGAAGGGTCATCATGGGGACTTGTGGATGTTAGTTATGTGTGTTTCTTTCTTTCTTTTAATCTGAATGGTGGCCATATGGCTGTGTTTATGTTGTGAAAATTTATCTAGCTATACACTTGTATATACTTTGCTGTATGAAAGTTATATCTAAGTACACATAGATAAATTTGGAGGGGTGTGAATGTGAAATCTATTTGCTAACACTGATTTTTTTCCTGGGAGGTAGGAGTATGAATCCATGTTGTACTTACTATGTTTTGCTGACTTGTTTTCCAGTTGGCATTCATGAATACATGTATTACTTTTGTAATAAAATTTTAAAATTTAAAACATCTTTTTTTTTTTTTTCTGAGATGGAGCTTCACTCTGTTGCCCAGGGTGGGAATGCAGTGGTGCAATCTTGGCTCACTGCAACTTCTGCCTCCCAGGTTCAAGCGGTTCTTCCTGCCTTAGCCTCCAGAGTAGCTGGGATTACAGGTGTGCACCACCACACCTGGCTAATGTTTTTATTTTTTAGTAGAGATGGGGTTTTGTCATGTTGGCCAGGCTGGTCTTGAATTTCTGACCTCAGGTGATTCTCCTGCTTCAGTCTCCCTAAATGCTGGGATTACAGGTGTGAGCCACCATGCCCAGCCTAAAACATTTTAAATAAAGGACAATGACATTGATTTTAAGCCTTCCCCACCCCACTGCCTTTTTTTTTTTTTTAGACAGGGTCTGGCTCTGTTGACCAGGCTGGAGTTCAGTGACACTGCAACCTCCACCTTTTGGGCTCACACTATCTTCCCTCCTCAGCCTCCTAAGTAGCTGGAACTACAGGCACATGCCACCATACCTGGCAATTTAAAAAAAAATTTTTTTTGTAGAAACAGGGTTTCACCATGTTGCCTAGGCTGATCTTGAACTTTTCAGCTCAATTCATCCACCTGCCTCAGCCTCCCAAAGTGCTGGGATTACAGGTTTGAGCCACCGCATTCTGCCAATTTTAAGCCTTTCAAGAGAAAACATTCCTTGTCATCAGAGGCAATGGGAATATCTCACCAAAACTTTGCCCAATTACTGTTTAGCCTCAGGATTGATACATCTACATCGTTCATCACCCTCTGTGGTTCTGGATCTGTCCACTCTTCATGGCTTCTTTCTTCTTGGTGGGTGTGGGAGGAGTACGTGCAGTAGAGATGAGGAAGGTGTTCCAGACTCCTTGGACACTGGGTGGTTGTGCTTAGAAGACTCCCTCCTTGCCAAACTGGAAGTAAACTTGAAGCAGAAGCTGGGAGATTTGAGAAGAGAAGGTCGACAGGCCTGGCAGTTACATCAGGGGAAGCCAGAGGCTTTTAGCAAGCAAGTGACCCCCACAGTGTCTCATCCCATAAACAAGCAACCATTACAGAGATTTTTCACATGAGAAGACTTTCACAGCCTTCTTCAATCATTCTGCATCCACCCCAAACTCCCTGTATCTCTTAAGAGTTTGTAATACCTGAGTGAGAGCGGTGGCTCACGCCTGTAATCTCAGCACTTTGGGAGGCTGAGGCAGGTGGATCACCTGAGGTTAGGAGTTCGAGAGCAGCCTGACCAACATGGTGAAACCCTGTCTCTATTAAAATAAAAAAAAAATAGCTGGGTGTGGTGGCGTGCACCTGTAGTCCCAGCTATTGGGGAGGCTCAGACAGGAGAATTGCTTGAACTTGGGTCGCAGAGGTTGCAGTGAGCCGAGATTGCGCCACTGCACTCCAGCCTGGGTGACAGAGCAAGACTCCATCTCAAAATAAATAAATAAATAAAAAAAGTTTGTAATACCTTTAAGTCATCCTTGTCTTAATGACTTTCTCACGTTTCAAATCTCAGTTTTCATCTTCATCCCGTCTAGGTTCTTAGATACTATTAACTTCTTCCTCTCCGCTTCCATAGCACTGATGTCTGTTAGAACAGCCACCACATTCTATAATATTTGCTGCCAAACTGTGATCTCCTTAATGGCTGAGACTCAGTCTTTCTGATTACTGCATCCTCAACACATATGGCCCACAACATATGTGGCAAACCACATATACCTAACAAATGTTGATCTAAATTGTTGAAGGAAGATCTTCCCACCTCCAATCTTTTCCTTAAGTAGAGGGACTACACACATTTCTTCCCTTTTTCTGAATGCTTTTCTTCACTCTTTTTCTTTCTTCCAAGATTTCTTCCGTTCTTAAGAGATTATTGTGTGCTTTCATATGCACATGGCCCGGAGCAAGTGCTGCAGCTTCGTGCCCATTTCCATGTGCATCATGGGGTCTGTAGTCATCCTGCTTCTCCTCCAGTCCTCTTCTAGAGCTTTTCTGCTTCTTCCCTCAATTCCACCACCTGGGGACATGGTAAATAAGTTGATTTTAGCTGAGCTTTTATTTACTTGTTTTTCTAGTTTTTGAAGTGGGGTCTTGCTTCATTGCCCAGGCTGGAATACAGTGGCGCCATCATGCCCTGACCTCCCTGGCTTAAGTGACCCTCCCACCTCAGCCTCTCGAGTAGCTCTCGAGTAGTTCATGCCTGAACTTTTTAAACTTTTTGTATACACGTGATGTTATTATGTTGCCCAGGCTGGTTTCAAACTCCTGGGCTCAAGTGATCCTTTGGCCTCAGTGTTTGAAAGTGCTGAGATTACAGGCGTGAGTCACCTGTCCTGGCCCCTAGCTGAGATTTTAGAGAGGAATTTTCCCTACACATTAAAATATGTCAGTCCAGTACTAGCCCTTTTCCTTACCTGTTGAGCCCTTATAATAATATGCCAGACACCGTGTTGATTCATAATCTAGAGAGGCAGCCACTGCCTCACGTGGATTCATTTATTCACTGGACATGTTCTGGAAGCATATAACAAGGTAACTGATCTAGTCCTTGGTCAGGCGCATCTTCCTTGAGGAATTTACGTTAATGCAAAATGTTCAGTTAAGTAGAAGGTGATTAGGGGGAACATGGGTTATAAAAGAGTCAAAGAGAACTATGCATTTAAGTCCCTGAAGTATGGGGGGATGGGATGGATAGGATGTTCAAGGATAGTTAGAATGTGAAGCTGGGGGTGGAGTGACACAGACGAGGTTGAAGTAGGCAGAGACAGAACAGGACAGAGACTTGCTGTGTGATAAGTCTGCTTTAGTCAGGAATCTTTTGGTTGAAAGTGACAACAGCAAGGCACTATGGCTCATGCCTGTAATCCCAGCACTTTGGGAGGCTGAGGCGGATGGAGGGTGGATCGTGAAGTCAGGAGATCAAGGCCATCCTGGTGAACACGGTAAAACAAAATACAAAAAATTAGCTGGGTGTGGTGGTGGGTGCCTGTAGTCCCAGCTATTTGGGAGGCTGAGGCAGGAGAATCGCTTGAACCTGGGAGGCAGAGGTTGCAGTGAGCCTAGATCGCACTACTGCACTCCAGCCTGAATGACAGAGTGAGACTCAGTCTCAGGAGAAAGAAATAAACAAAAAAAGAAAGTGACAACAAAGGGTTAAGAGTTCAGGGTTCTCATCTTTGGTCTCTTTTGTGTTAGCTTCCCTCTTGGTCAGGCCTCTGTGGGTGCTCCCTGATCTCCCTAGTCACACAGAAGCCAATGGCTTGAGTCAAGAGAAAGGGGGTGAGGAAGGCCAATGGACAGGGGATGCTTTTCTTTCCACTCTTACCCTCAAGGTTACCTTCTTTGCAGGCAAGTCTACACCTCCTGAGGTAGACCCTCAGTGGGAGGGCAGGAAGCTTAGCCTTTTAGGGACTTTAGGGAGATAGAGAAGGGGACAAGCGAGGGGGGACCGTTCCAAGACTCCAAAGCCGTTTGCTTTCTTAAAAACAGCAAACCCACAGCCCCCTATCTCTTTCGCTAAGAGCCTAAATGCATTTTCTCTGCTGTATCCTCAGCCTACCTGGGGAGCAGGATTATTTGGGTTTGGTAAGAGAAAAAAGGAGGGCAGCAACCCCGGAAACGCCTCCTGTCTCCCGCGTCTCGTTCTGGCCCTCTGGCCCCTCAGTAGTAACTAGGCCCTGACCTACTTGTCTTACTCCTGCTGCTTCTTCCCCCACGCCACCCCGGGCCTCCCGCCCCTCCCGCCCCTTCTCCGACCCCGCCCCAGGTCCTGCCCCAACTTCAGGGCTTCGGAACTCCTCCACCGTCCCGTGGAGGGATAGCCCTTCTACCTGAAGCACACCCTACCCGGGAAGAACCAGTCGAAGACTATCCCACCCAGGGACCCTCCTTTTTTTTTCGGGGACCCAGCGTTTCCGCCTCCGGGGCGCAGACTCCTCCCCCTCACCGTCCCAATTGTATTCCCTGGAAGAGCAGCCGGAAAAGCCTCCGCCTTCTCAGACCGGGATAGACGAGAAGCTGCTTTCTCCTCGCAGCCGGCTCTCTGAGTCCCAGGAACCGCCGCGGCGGCCGGCACCACCTGGGCCCAGCTCCAGGCGGGCGCGGCTTCAGCACCACGGACAGCGCCCCGCCCGCGGCCCTCCTGCCCGCGGCGCTTTCCAGCCGGTGTAGGCAAGGCAGAGCTATGCCCGCGGCATGGCCCGGCGCTGCGGACCCGTGGCGCTGCTCCTCGGCTTCGGCCTCCTCCAGCTGTGCTCAGGTAAGGGAAAGACCGGCACTGGCTAGGTTCTCCTACCCCAGCCAACGGCCCAAGACTCGGGACGTTCTGACTCACCCCTGCCAGGCCGGAAGGTGGAAGGAGGAATTCCCTAGAGGTGGGGGAGTCTGCTGGGGGTTTGGGGAGAGCTCCCGGGGCTGCAGAGAGCACCTGGGAGACTGGACTGGGACGAGGACATACCCGAAGGAGTAAGTGAAGCAAGCAAGAGATGGAAACCTGGCCAGCGGTGGTAGAGAGGGTGCAGGCACCGAGAGCAAAGAGGCAGGGGATCTCCCTAGGCTTTCTGGGCTGGCAGATGGGCCGGCTCTGAGGGCGCCAAGATGCCATCTGACTTTTTGTGAAACATTATCTCAAGAAAGGTACCTGGTCCAGCACCCCTCCCTAAGATCCCCATAGTTTCCCATCCCCCACATTGGGCTCCAGATTCTGGTCACCCCACAGGGGTTGAGAAGGGGAGAGAACGGAACGGACTTTTCAACCCTCCTATAGGGTGGGACAGGAGGCTTGGAAGGGAAGAAGCTCTGTGAGGCTGAAGACTAGGAAGGAATTCTCTGAGGGGGTGGGGAGGGGTGTGTTCCTGCAGAGTTGCAGAGGGGGATGGAGTATGTGGAGGGTTGTGCAAAGGGAATGCACAACCGATTGAGCTTTCCACATCTACAGGCCGTCTCTGGGAGTGGGCTGCTGTGTGTGTGAAACCTGGGGCTAGATATATGCCTGACCCACAGCTTAGGCAGCCCAGCCTATGCCACTCCAACCCAGTGCCTTTAGGGAGAGGAAAGGATGGTGTCGTAACCACAGTCACGTGTCATTATGTGAGGCACATAATGTCATTTGCACACATAAATGGTGAACGGGAACAGGTGTGTCCCACCATACACACCCTTTCTCCTCAATCAGAAGAAAGGGACACAAATTTGTGTGGTGGGACACAAATAACTGTCCCCTGTCACCGCCCTGCCAAACCTCCCTTGAGTCATAGGTATTTGCTGGGGAAGCCATGGAAGCAGAAATGTCAAACTACCCTCTGAGACCCTGGGAGAAGAGCAGGTCTCCACAAATCCTTGCAGAGCAGGTTCTTAGTCTGTGGGACTGTCTGGACTCCTTGGTCAGTGGTTTCAGAGAGGGCTTTTCTATGAAGATGTTAATCTCGGGCCTTCCTGAGGTGAATCTAAGCATTTTGCAGTATCCTTAGGGATGTAGGGAAGGATACTGGTTGGGCCTGGATTGTCCCACTTGCCTGGGGAGGGTGGGATGCTGGCCGGGCCCTCCTTGCCTACTTACTTTCTTCCTGCCTTTCCCCTCCCAGGGGTGTGGGGTACGGACACAGAGGAGCGGCTGGTGGAGCATCTCCTTGATCCTTCCCGCTACAACAAGCTTATCCGCCCAGCCACCAATGGCTCTGAGCTGGTGACAGTACAGCTCATGGTGTCACTGGCCCAGCTCATCAGTGTGGTGAGTGGGGGTGCCAGACTCTCTGCCCAGCTACTGAAGTCAGCCCCGACAACCTGTGTTAACATTTGTGTGCTTCCTCCTCTGGTGTTTCCAAGCTTGGGGAGGTGTAAGAGGGACCCGGGGTGGTGGTAGTGAGCCCACAGGCTGAGGGGCTTTCTCGGCAGCCTCTCTTCCTCCCTGCAGCATGAGCGGGAGCAGATCATGACCACCAATGTCTGGCTGACCCAGGTAAGCGTAAGTGCTCTCTTTCACCCACATCCCTGCCTTCTCTTTCCTCCTTTTTCCCCATGTGCTTTTTTCTTAATTTCCTCAAAGGAGGCAGAAAGGTATAGAGTTTGGAGTCCTAAATAATTGGATTTGAATCTTGGCAGTCACCAGCTGTGTGACCTTAAACATGTTAAACTTTCCAAGATTCCTTTTCTCATTTGTAAATGTAAATTCTTATACAGTACCTTGGCCTAGCTGTGCAAATTAAAGGAGAAAGTACCGTATGAGCCACACTTGATGGGCAGAAAAGTCACTGTGGGAAGAGCCTGGCTTTTAAAAGCTCCCTCAAGCCATATGGATCCCCTCCTGTCAGTTTCCTTAACCTTGAGCCCCTCCCAGGGCAGAAATTGGTACTGCCTCCCTTTCTCATGTCCTAGGAGTGGGAAGATTATCGCCTCACCTGGAAGCCTGAGGAGTTTGACAATATGAAGAAAGTTCGGCTCCCTTCCAAACACATCTGGCTCCCAGATGTGGTCCTGTACAACAAGTAGGAGTAATGGGAAGGTTGCGGAAGACCACTGGAGGGTTCAGGGAGGGAAGGGGTTATGGGGAAAATAAGAGAAATTCACTTATGCTGGGGGAGGGAAGGGACTTATAGTCACTACCTAGACAGACAGACGCAGACCAGTGAGGTACTGTGTGGACAGCCAAGGTGACTTGGGCCATGACCAGCCCACTCCCAGCCAGTTAGGACTCCCAGTATGTACTTGGTAATGTGGTGGGATACAGACAAGTATTGACAGCCCCCAGCACCTCCACTGATTCAGGAACATTCCTGGAAGCCTGGAAAGGACCAAAAAACTTTAAGGTCCCAGTTTCTCCTCCAGGTTCTATCCTGCCTCCTGCAATAGTCCATCTCATCTCTAAGGTACAAAGCCATCTTCCTCAACTGATGGGACCATGCCCTGTCCCCTTCCATTGCTTGGGGCTCCTCACTCTGCCCTCCCTGTCTCTCCCAACTTCTCTACCCTCATAAAATCAACCAGCTTATACAGTGTATGACAAGTAGCAGATGTGTCCCCTCCCTCCACCTACCACCCCCTACTACCTGAGAGGGGTCACATGGGCCTTCTGACCAGGCTGCTTCTTCTGGCCACCAACTCCTTCCTCCCCCATATCCCCTTCTTGCTCAATTCCTGCTCCCCCTCTCTATACTCCCGGATGGTTACTCTCAGACCTGGGTTCCCCTCCCCATGTCTCCCTTTGGTTTTGCTCTCCTTTCACTAGGAGCTGGGTTGATGGGTGTGGAGGAAGGAACGCTTAGACCAGGACTGACTGTGCCCATCCCTTGGCAGTGCTGACGGCATGTACGAGGTGTCCTTCTATTCCAATGCCGTGGTCTCCTATGACGGCAGCATCTTCTGGCTGCCACCTGCCATCTACAAGAGCGCATGCAAGATTGAAGTAAAGCACTTCCCATTTGACCAGCAGAACTGCACCATGAAGTTCCGCTCGTGGACCTATGACCGCACGGAGATCGACCTCGTGCTCAAGAGTGATGTGGCCAGCCTGGACGACTTCACACCTAGTGGTGAGTGGGACATCGTGGCGCTGCCGGGCCGGCGCAACGAGAACCCCGACGACTCCACGTACGTGGACATCACGTATGACTTCATCATTCGCCGCAAGCCACTCTTCTACACCATCAACCTCATCATCCCCTGCGTGCTCATCACCTCGCTGGCCATCCTCGTCTTCTACCTGCCGTCCGACTGCGGCGAGAAGATGACTCTGTGCATCTCCGTGCTGCTGGCGCTCACCGTCTTCCTGCTGCTCATCTCCAAGATCGTGCCGCCCACCTCCCTCGACGTGCCGCTCGTCGGCAAGTACCTCATGTTCACCATGGTGCTTGTCACCTTCTCCATCGTCACCAGCGTGTGCGTGCTCAACGTGCACCACCGCTCGCCCACCACGCACACCATGGCACCTTGGGTGAAGGTCGTCTTCCTGGAGAAGCTGCCCACGCTGCTTTTCATGCAGCAGCCGCGCCACCATTGCGCCCGCCAGCGCCTGCGCCTGCGGCGACGCCAGCGTGAGCGCGAGGGCGCCGGCGCCCTCTTCTTCCGCGAAGCCCCTGGGGCCGACTCCTGCACTTGCTTCGTCAACCGCGCATCGGTGCAGGGCTTGGTCGGGGCCTTCGGGGCTGAGCCTGCACCGGTGGCGGGCCCGGGGCGCTCCGGAGGGCCGTGTGGCTGTGGCCTCCAGGAGGCGGTGGACGGCGTGCGCTTCATTGCGGACCACATGCGGAGCGAGGACAACGACCAGAGCGTGAGTGCCGCGGGCTGGGCCCCTGGGCGTGAGATACCTGGTCTGCCAGGGCCCCGGCATCTGGAAAGCAGCCACGTTCCGTGGCCTTGCAGAGCTAGAAGGAGTGCAGGAGAGGGAAATGTGAGTCAGGCCTCTGTTGTGGGCCTGGGCGCTGGCTAGGGCCCTTCTGGGTTGGCTTCCGGGAGATGATGCGGCCTAAATTGTAGTTGGTAGAGGATGACCTTGCGGCTCCCTGAGGGCTGGCATCCAGGGCAAAATGCCTGAGCTGGGGCATCCTTATACTGGCAGGGAGGCCTGAAACACGAGGAGGCCCTTTAGGGTTGGCAGCCAGCCTGTGGCCGTGACCCCGAGAGTCCCTCCCTGCTGCTTGCATGCCCACATCCACGTTGTTAACCTGCAGTTCTTAGCACAAGTGGAGATGAGTCCTGTGCACCCCACCAGCAGGAGGGAGCAAAATTGAGGACAGTAGGAGTGTGTGTGTGTTGGCAGAGGGGTGGTGTTGGTGGCGGGGTTAAGGAGTCCAGTAGCCTGCTTGTGGCAGAAAGGTTGGAATCCCAAATCAATATCCCTGCTCTTCTGTGTCCCGGGATGGCCTTCTGAAATATTTATGGAGATAGGGGTGGGTGCAGGAGAGGGCTCTTTGGCCCCTTCCCCAGGCTTTCTGCACACCTGGATTTTGGCTTCTTCTACAGGGTTCCCTGAGAGCTTCCTTGAGACTGAGCCAAGAGTTGGGGGGAAATATGATAGGCTGACATTCCCCCTACTTTGGGCGGGGGCTGGCCCCACCCTGTGGTCAGTTTCTGGCTACCTGGCTGGTTCCAGGCTGAGGCTCAGCTGTTGCCATGGTGACTGGTCAGGTTTCCTCTGGGTTAGCTGCCATTCCGGCTGGGGGATGAGGAAGGGCACTGCGGTGTTGTCTTCAGAGATCTGTTTCCCTGGACAGCAGATCAGTTGAAGCTGAAGCTTGGGCCAGGGAGCATCATATAGTCTGGATGGAAGAAGAGGTGGGCAAACACCGGAGGAGATGGGGCAGGAATCTTAGAGCCAGCTGAGACCAACTGGGAGATGCAGGGACTCAGCAGGCTGCCGTTACCGCCTCCACCTCTCCTGCTGCAGTCACGCATGTATTGTGCATTTACTGAGCTGGGTGCTGAGGATGCGGTGACCTACTTGGATGCTTCACAGGCACCTCAAACTCAACATGTTCAAAACCGAGTGCTTGGTCTGCATTCTCACCACCAACTTGCTCCTCCACCAGCTTTTAGTACACGGCATCACACTGAAAACCCGAAGTGGTCCTGGACCCTCTGCTTTCTCACCTCCTTCTCTGTCCAAGCCATCAGAAGTCCTGTCCTGTCATAACCTCAGCTTCGTTCTTTTTCACCTTGATGCTAACCCTGGTTCTAGGACATCGTCTGCTCTTGCCTGGTCTAGGACGGAAGAGTCTCTTAATAGTCTCCCTGACTCAGCTCCTATGCTCCTGCATCCAAATAGACACCATCTCCCTCTCAGCTCATGCCTTTCCCTCCTTGCTCAGGTCACTGGCTTATCATGTCTTAAGCAAGCCAAGTTCTTTTGTGGCCTCAGGACCTTTGCACGTATGGGTCCCTCTGCTTGGGATGCCCTGCTTTTCTTCTTTTAAAAAATTATTACTATGATTAACTTGGACTCTACTCTTTGAGAGTAAGTTGTAGATACTGTGACTCTTTATCCCAAATAATTCAGTGTGTCTCTCCTAAGAGCAGGGACACTGTCTTGCATAACCCAGGTTCGGTGATCGACTTCTGAAAGTTTACCGTCAGTATCTTTTATCTCATATACATTCCACATTGGAATTTTTCCAATTGTTCCAGTGATGTCCTTTGTAGCATCACCCCCGACCCGTGTCCTCATCCAGGATCTCGAATTACATTTAGTTGTCGTGTCTCTAGTTTCCTTCCATCTGGAGCAGTTCCTCTCCTTGTCTGTCACGGCATAAGCGGTTTTAAAGGGTCCTGGTCAGCTGAACGTCTCTCCTTTTGGGTTTGTCTGATTGTTTCTTTCTTCAACTTTTTCCTCACGCAGCTGGTTCCCTCTCACTCATCAGACCTTAGCTTAAATACCACCTCCTCAAAAAGGCTTTCCCAGACCACACTCCAAATGATAGCGCCTCCTTTTCATCACAGTGCTTCGTTTCCCGGGGTGTAATTTTTAAATTTGCGCTTTTTGCCCCGCCTCCCTCAGTAGACTGTAAACCACCGGATGCTCATTTGCATCCCCAGTGTGTAGCGTGGTGCCAGGTATGTAACAGGCACAGTTGCCTCACAAATGGGTTCTTCAGCTGTTGACTAAATAAAGATGCTCAGTGGCTGTCTCTCCAACCCCTGAGCTGGCCGGGCTCCAGATAAACATGTGCAGAAAGGCCCAGACTCAGGCTGGAGAGGAGCAGCTCGGAGGAGACGCTGGCCCTTTGTGCAAGCCGTGTGACTGGCTCTCAGACCCACAGACAGGATTATCTTTTTGACTGATGTGTTCACATCTGGGAGCCGGTCCTTACCCTCTGGGACTGTGGTGTGGTTGGATGGGGCTCAGTGTGTGATCATAAAAGGAGCCAGGCCTGCTGAGGCAGCCATTTACCCAACACTCTGTGTGCCAGATGTTGAGATTACAAAGATGCATCAGGGTCCTTGTTGTTTGGTAGCCTGTAGCTTAGTAGGGGGACAGGCACGCAAATGGAAACAATGCAGTACAGTAACAATGCTGTGATGGAGATGTGTACACAGTGCAGAGGGAACCCAGAGCAGACAGTGGTTCATGCTGATCTGGGGGTCAAGGCAGCCCTCAGAGAAGGTGATGTTTGATTTGGGCTTTGAAGGATGTGTAGGAGTGTACCAGGTAGAGAAAGGGAGCTCAGGATTTCCGGACACAGAGGAAACCCGAAGGCACAGAGGCCTGGGAGGTCACACTGGGGTTTGGTAAGGCCACATTACGGGGTGGGAGGAGGAGGAGATAGGCTTGTATGTGTCACAGGTGGGTCTCGATTCCAGACTTGGGAGTTTGGATGGGCCCTGAAGGCGGTGGGAGGGCCGCTGGAGGCTTTTGCTGAGATCAGAGCCGTGCTTTAGCAAGGCCATTCTGGGATCACTGTGGGAGAGGAGTGGGGAGTGCGTCTGTGCAGTGGGACCTGCTTATACTTGTTTGCCTCCCATCCTGCATCATGTGACCTGGGCCTCCCCCATCTCCTCCATCCAGGTGAGTGAGGACTGGAAGTACGTCGCCATGGTGATCGACCGCCTCTTCCTCTGGATCTTTGTCTTTGTCTGTGTCTTTGGCACCATTGGCATGTTCCTGCAGCCTCTCTTCCAGAACTACACCAGCACCACCTTCCTCCACTCAGACCACTCAGCTCCCAGCTCCAAGTGAGGCCTTCCTCGTCTCTGTGCTCCCTCACCCCACCACGCTCTGTTGCACAGTGGGGTTGGGTGGAGGACGGACGAGTGAGCTACCAGGAAGAGGGGCGCTGCCCCCACAGATCCGTCCTTCTGCTTCATCTGGAGCCCCTCCTCCCCCACACCTCCATCCACACACAGCAGCTCCAACCTGGAGGCTGGACCAGCTGCTTTCTGTTTTGGCTGCTCTCTCTTCTTGTACTAGCCCAGGCAACAGTGTTGATGGGAGAACAAACCTGCCGAGAAGCGGAAGACAGAGATGGCAGAGCCATCCAGCCTGAGGAGTGATGGGCAAGGGGCCAGGAAGGGGCCAGGATCGTCTGCTGCCTCCAAGTCTTGGGAGAAGGGCAGTGTAGGACAAGGGGTGAAGAGCAGGCGCTCAGACCGCACCAGGCTGGCCTGACACAATGGTAGCTCGGAAGGGAGGGGAAGAGGAGAGAGGCCCCCGTGTGACCTGACACCTACTGCTATTTGAGTGGACAGCAGCTGCACTGGGTGGGCCCCACAGTGCTCAGCAGTTCCTGCCCAGTGGGTTTAGCCTGGCCCTGCGGTCACAGACCCCTGGAGGAGGCTTCCAGCTCAATCCCACAGCCCCTTGCTTCTAAGGGGTCCAGAGACCTACCCCAGATCCTCTTTACCCACTGAAGAATTCTGCACCTTCTAGACTTTCCTCTCCTTCCTTTCTTCTCAGGCTCAAGGTGTGTTGGGTAAGGCTGAGTATTAGGAGAGCTCAGGTTCTAAATCTTTGAGTGACCTGCTTGGAGTCTCAGGTCCAAATACTTGAACTCTTTGTGAAGTGCAAATTCATGGGCTTTTGGAACTGGAAGAACTTTGTACAGCCACGGGTTCCAACATGAGCCATGTTGCAGATGAAGAAACAGACCCACACGGTGAGACAAGCCCAGGCGGGTCTCTGGCCCTTCCTCCCTGCCCTGAGATCCGTCTGTCGAGTGCTCTGTTTTTTCCCCACTTTGAACTGACTGGTGACTTGAAGGAATGAACAAAGGATGTTAGCTTTAGGCCGACCCAGCCTTTGACCGCAGCAGAGGTGAGGCGAACGGCTGGAACTCTGCTACATCTGGGCCGCTCCACCCTGTCCTGTCCGGGGCTGTCCTTCTGGCTGTCACTCTTCCTCTTCCCCCTCCCAACCAAACCTGAGCAGCTTTGAAGCAGAACCTGGAAAGGACAGGGCTGCTGCTGCCAGTGACTCCTCAGAAAGCACAGCCTCAGCTTTCTGTCCCATGTGTCCCTGGAAGCTGTGCCCTGACTCTGCTCCCAGAGGCCAGCTGGAGGCCGCTTGACCGGATAGCCCAGGGGACAGACCTCTTAAGGGATCTCCTGTTTGCTTGTGGTCCCAGCCTGGGCTCAATGCTGGGCCAGCAGATGGTGAGTTACAGAGGGTCATCCTGCCAAGGGCACCCGAGGGGCCTGACCTGACACAAGCCATCTTGTCCCTAGATCCCAGCTGGGACTCCTGCTCCTCTAGGCATGGCAGAGGTGGAGGAGACAGCACAGGCATAGAGCACGGGACAGGGACCCCAGAGTCTGGATTCAAGTCCTGGCTCTGCTAGTAACTCATGTGAGCCAGCTTGAGCAAGTCCCTTCACCTTGCTGAGCTTCCTTGCCTGTAAAACGTGGGTGGTAATGCCCTCTTCGTGAGGGTGCTGTGAGGACAAGGCAGTGCTTGTGAAAAGCCCAGCACTACCTGGCGCAGAGTAGATGCTTCACGAATGCTGAGTCTGAGAGGCAACTGGAGCTGGTGAGAATGGGGTCGCCTGACTGTCATGCCAGCCTCCCTTCCAGGCCCTCTCTTCCCCTCTCTCTTCCCTGAGGACACCAAGTCTCCCTTATCAGGAAGAACTGGGGGAGCTGAGAGGAACGTTACAGGGAACGGCCGAGGGAATCCAGTGGGTGGGCAGGCTTCTCTCTGGAGCCCCCCTCAGCAGTTTCATTCCATTCCTGGGCTGAATCCTTACCCTGGCCCTACCTCCCTTCTGGGTCAGCGCCTCCTGACACAGAGCCTCCCTATGTGCTCAGGGACCCTGGGCTCTAGTCAGTTACTGGCTGTGGAAGGACATCATTGCGACAGGAAGCCAGCAGCTGCAGAAGACAGGCCTCAGCGCATTTCCCCTTCTGCCAGGACGGGCTCACGGACATCTTTTCTTGGTAGCAGGGACAGTGTCTGCACCATGGAAACTTCCCCTCTTCTAGAGCAGACTGGGAGTTGCCTGTATTACGCCGGAACCCTCCTCAAACCCATGGTCCTGGAGAAAGCGTCTTGGAACCAGAAACAGCAAGAGGAAAGGAGCCTCCCTCTGAAGGGGAGGATGTCGGCCTGAGGCCCTCCCTCTTGGCTCTCCCGGGTCCTGGGCTACCCGGAGGCCCCGGCAGCTGCTGCTCTGGCTGTACTTGCTTTTAATATTTCCCATACGTGGCTGTTGTCCAAGTTAAGTCACCAAATGGTGCTAGAGGGGATGGCAGAGAGCAGCTTGTCCAGCTCCTCTCCATGACCCGGTTAACATACAAGGAGACTGAGGCCTGGAGGTTGTCTGCTGTTTGAACTCTTTTAAGAACCAGCTGTCCTGCATCTACACAGTGAAGATGACAGAGCTAGCTGAGGTCTTCAGTAAGAAAGGGGTCAGTGTGTACAAAAGGGTTACCTGGGCAGTGTCATACCTTCCATCTCTGTATGCAGCCCTTTGGGGACCGTCACAGTAAGAGGTGAGGGCAGAGGTGAAGGAAAGGGGGCTCCACTGCCCAGGCAAGGTGTTACCACCTGTTGAGACAGTCTGAACCCTCAAGTGCTTTGGGGGAACCACAGTCTCTTCCACTTTGGGTCCTGTGTCCTCTCGTTATCAGGGAAGCTCCATGCCTCCTTTCCGTGGTGGGGCTGTATCTGCAGAGAATCAGGTGCCCAGCATTGAGCAAGGACTGGAGGAAGCTCCAGATCTGGAGGAGGTGGAGAGACTGGATGGAAACCTGCATGCAGCAAGGGTCTGGGAGTGGGAAGTGAGGAAACGATGGGGTTATCTCCATCACAGACGGCAAGGCCGCAGGTGATCGGAGAACTATTTTTGTCTGAAAAGAAGGCAAGCACAGGCGCTCTGCTTTTGACAGGCGGTGTTGCAGAGGGAGGAAGGCAGCTTCCTGGCAGCGAGGTAGAAATACTAGAACAGCTGGTACCAAGTTATTGAAAATTCAAAAGCAAACAAGACACAGAAGCCCCAGGTGGTGTGTTCTGCTTAGGAAGGCTATGGCGGAGGAAGGGCAAGCCCGTTTCCTCCTAAAGGTCCTGAAGCCGGCGGAAGAGGAAACGGAGGGCTCTTTGGGTGATGTGGTGGCCTTGGGCTGTACCCCAGTATCAGCTTCTGTTACTCAGGGTCTGCCCTGCGCCAGGTCCTCAGCATGCGCTTATTCCTCACGATAATCCTAGGGGAAGGGGCCTCCATTTACACAACAGAAATGCAGCTCAGAGAGACCAAATGACAGCTAGTGAGTAGTGCTGGGCCTGAACCCCAAGTCCACACTCTTGCTGTAGCTGCTGAGGCAGGCAGAAGAGCTCCTCGGGAGGAAAGTGAGTGGCATTCAGGGCCTTCTCTGAATCACTCCCCAAGCCAGAGTAGACCCGGTTCCCGCTGTCCCTGTTTCCAGGCACAGTCAGGCGACTGTTGCAGCATCCCTCCCAGCCCAACTAGTGCTGGCCAGACTCCCACCCGCCGACCTTGACTAGACAGAGAACAAACAGCCACCTTTCAGTCTTCATCCCAACAGGCCCAGGCAGTCAGTGTGACAGCCATGTGGTTCCTAAGGGACTGTAGGTCTGGGAATCATTAGACACTCCCCAGCCACCCCCAGTGCCCTCACCTTCCCCACACTGCCCCTGGCCTCCCCTTTCTGCACTCCTGGAGTATTTGCACTGGTCTAGTCCACTCCAGGTTGCACTCATTAGGAACTCAAGATTCTCGTAAAGAAAGTTGTTTCCAAAGTTGTCTTGTCACTCTGTTATATTTGGGAGTTGGGGAAGAGCCCTCATGGGCCAGTGTTGGCAAATACAGGAAAAGGGAGAATGCTGGAGAAGCTGGATTTGAGAGAGGTTAGGCATTACAAGAATCCAAAGAAAAGGTGAGTGGTGACAAAAGTCTGTTGAGTGACTGTGACTTGCTGCTTTACAAATCCACGCATCAGATGGAAAAGAAATGGCCAAGTGACTGGGCCTGGAGCAGGCAGAGTCCAGAAGTGGCCTCTGGGGAGTCGTTTGTAAGGGACAGGGTGGAGATGAGGACCAGTCTCCTGGAGGCGGGGATTGCTGGGGTGTCCTCTCACAGCCCCTGTGCTCTGGGAAGTCAAGGCTGCAGTTTGCGTAAGGCCAGATGTGCAGACCTGGGCTCACATCCTGGAAACAGGATTAAATTGTGAGCCTCCTAAATGAAGTGCAGGTGGACAGCAACTGAAATGAGCTGAAGAAAAAAATCTCTTGTGCTTCCACAGGGCGGCCCTACTCCCCAGCCCACTTAGGGAGAGTTGTGGGAGGACAGCATTGTTCCCTTTGGAGACAAGGTGGCTGGGCACTTGCCCCAGGCTTTAAGGAAACTCTACTTTCTAAAAGACCTGGCACCACATTTCTCCCTCCATCTGGAACCAGGAGCTGTCTGAGAACAGAGAGGACAGAGACACTTGAGAGTCCTTCGACATCACAGCAGGCAGAGACAACAGCCTTCACTGTCTTTCAGCTTATAACTGTTGGCCGGTACTGTGGCTCACGCCTGTAATCCCAGCACCGTGGGAGGCTGAGACAGGTAGATCACCTGAGGTCAGAAGTACGAGACCCGCCTGGCCAACATGGCGCGCAGAATATTGGCTGGGCGTGGTGGGCATCTGTAATCCAAGCTATTTGGGAGGCTGAGGCAGGAGAATCGCTTGAACCTGGGAGGCAGAGGTTGCAGTGAGCCAAGATCGCACCACTGCACTCCAGCCTGGGCTATAAGAGTGAGACTCGGTCTCGAAAAAATAAAAACAACAAGAAACAAAAGCTATTCAGCTCACCCAGCAATGTATTTCAGCGCATGATGAATGACACCTGTGGTGTTCTGGTCCTTAAGAAATATGCCCAAGTGTCACTGGCCCTTCTAGCCTCAGTTGTTCCTTCTGTGTAATGGATGAGGCAGGTTTCATTGGGACTTAGCCTCAGTGTTAAGTGCTTTAGGTCCTCTGGTATGATATTTTTAAAAGGTCTAGGATGAGTCTTCTAGAAATTCTGAAGTAAATTTCAATGTGAAAAAGATACATTCTTTTTCAAATTCAAGGAGAGATGTTTTGGATGTCACCTACGATGTAAAACGAAATGGTGCATCTCCTGACTGCAGCCCAGCCTGTCCTGGTCCCGGCTGCAACTTTACCCCACATATGCACATTCCTGGAAGCTAAACAGCTGCGGGTAGCGGGGTTTGAGGGAGCTAGAAAAACGCCCCTGAAGGAGAGCTGGCACCGTGCACGTAATTGCTAACCCCGTCTCAAGGGATGTTTTTCTCCTCTGGGCCTTGACATCCTGCATTGCAAGTCCCATTGGACAAGATATTTAATAGTGGGCTCTGCTGGGGAAGTAATCAGAAGGTGCCTGATGGACCCCACCCCCACCCAGACACAAACTTACCCACCACGGGAGGTTCTTTGAAACTGCTCCTTTCCAAAGACTGAAGGACGGCCCCGTCCCTGGCAGGCTCATGTCAGATACCACGGATGCACTGATGCTGTTATCAGAAACCCCAGGGCCAGGTCCCTCGGTTCCCATTTTCACCTCCCCCAAGAAACGAGGACTTGAAACTGTCTAGGAATTCCGATTCTTTTTTTTATTTATGAGGAATGTTTATTGGAAGTTGTTTTATCAAGGGACACGTCAAAGCGGAATTATAAACTGGACTGTAGCCATCATCACGGCACCCGAGCCTATGCTCTTGGGCTCTTCCTGACTGCTCCTGGAGTCACAACAAAGACTCCAAAAAACCCACGAAGTCCCTTCAACGTGGGTAAAGGAAATAGCTTTAAGCATTGACGATTTTTACAAGTGATTATTCAAGGAATGCACAGTAGCCACAGTTCTGACAAATCAACTACAAAAATCATTAAAAAGAAAGAGGGGGGAGGGGTGCTGCTTATTTAAAACAAAAGACTGGACAAAAAAGTGAAGATAACGGTGGGCGGAAGCGCTGCCTCCTCTGTCCTGTGTGACTCAGAGGGGCAAGGGGGCGCGGGGGTGCGTGACCAGACACGGCTCACGTCCAGCAGACACATGGAATTCAGGGATGCCTTGCTCTCTTCCTAGAACAGAAACGGAATACTACAGGCTTGCTAGATGAGATCTTGGGGGTGAGTAGGGGTTCTGATCTTGTGGGAGCCTGTGTTCCCAGTTAAAGAGGCAGCTGGCCAGAGCTCTGCTGGAGAATCTAATGCCCAAGATGGACCCGAGGCCAAACATTTGGAGGGCTCAGTCCCTCCAATGCTGAGAACCACAGACCTCTCTGCCCTGGATGTGGATGCCAAGACCGATATACTGTGCCCATAGCAGACTCAGAGCCAGGGAGCAGGCCTCTTCCACCCCAGGAGACAAGTGTCATTTCCCTGCCAGTTCCTTGGGACGCTTTGGTGTTGTGCAAAGACATCCTTAGTCTATTTTTATAACTTGCGTTTTTTTACTTTTGGTCAGAAGTACAGAGGGTATAGAATAAAAGCGAAGCTGTGAATGCCTCTACCATTGAACAGGGGTGACCTAGTCAGCAGTCTGAAGGGAAATCAACTGAGGGCGCTGGCTCAGCATGTTCCCAGATGAAGGTCTGTCATCTAAGGAGAGAGGCAGGCTCAGGTCCTGAAGGTGGCAGAGCCTTGGTAGTCCTCCTGAGTGTGTCTAGCTGACGGTTACCAAGGGACATGTAAACGCAGAACAGAACTGGCACACAGCCATCACCGTGGCACCCAAGTCTATGCTTGAGCTCTTCCTCACTCTGCCCTTGGAGTCATGACCAACACTAAAAGCCAACAGAATCTGTTCAACATGGGTAAAGGAAATAGCTTCAAGGATTGACAATTTTTACAAGTGACTATACAAAGAATGCCCAGGAGCCGGAGAACCGGACTCCACAGAGAGGCCGACGGCTCTGACCACACATGTCAACGTTATGTGGAGGTGTAGACAAAGGGTTCCACTCACAGAGCCTGAAGACAACCTGCCCTTTCACCAACTGCTGCTTTCCAGGTCAGCCCTATAAAGATCAGGTCTGCGCCCAGGTCTTCTACCTTTATAGAAGTAGGTTTCAGAACCTACTTCTGAAAACATCTGGAAAGCTGAAAGGACTCGGATAAATGGAAAAGTATGCTTGAATTTTAAATCTGCTCAATTATAGGTTATCTGTAGCACTTAAGAATCAATATCTATGGCATTCTTTTCAACACTCCTCATTTACATAGGATTTAGTCAAATTCCCTTGGCATCACTGTCATGTGAGAGATTATGCCTGGTGGAACAGTGATGTGAGCCAGCATCATTTTTTGCCCTCATTCTCGCTAAGTCATGAGTATCTGAGCAGAGATGATTTTACACCCTCTAGGATTTGTCCTGGATTTTTCCTACCAGTTGGCTAGGGTGTACACCCAGCACTGGCGGGGAAAATTAGGGGAAGAAGCAGCTGGAAGCTTGGCAATATTCTAAGGAATGCCTGTGCTCCCTGGGAAGTGGTCTGTCACGCTACAGGGTGAAACCTCAGCTATTGCTCGGGTAACTCCCTTAACCCAGTCTGGCTGGTTCTAGGCTTCCCTGCTGCAGGGGGAAGGGATGCACTTCGAGAAGCAGCCCTCCTTGCCTTGCCTGCCCTGCCGCTGGCTAAAGTGCAAGATGGGAAGATGGCTGGGCATTACCTGCAGGTTCCAGCCACACTTGCATGTACTGGTAACTGCAGTTTTAAACCCCTCCCCTTGCAAATGTTTCACCAAATCCTGTAAGTTCATCTCCCAGGGGGAAATGGAGAAATTCTGATCACAAGGAAAGAATCTCAGAAGAGGAGGAGGAGAAGCAGCGAGATCTCTGTAATCCACAAATGAAACTGTCAGTCCCTGACATGATCCAGAGTTGACTGAAACCTAATCAAGACCACAAGAGGTCAGTGTAGCAAACACAAAGGGAAACATGGACAAAAATCAAAACAAAACTTTTAAGAGGAAATGGACCCCAGGTGCTCAGTGACTATGTGCGTTTTGGGTAGAAAGAAAAGATGACTTGTTAGGTCTCTGCCTCTTCACTTGGGGAAGAAAAGGGGGGCCTGGGCAGACCTTGCCTAGCAATCCCAAAGTAGGATAAATGGGAACCCAAAGTTTTCAGTATCACCAACTATGGCTTAAAAAGAAAAGAAAAAGGAAAAAAAATCCCCTGACCAGGTGATGAGGAATGCTACAGCCTACCTCTCTCGCCCTAGCATGACACATCCCGCTCCATCGTCACTGGAGCATACTATACTGGGCACAGATAAAAGTTCTTCTCCTCCTGGGGTTTGCTAATCCAGTTCCCGTAGCCCATATCCTTCAGGCTTTTTTTGAAGTAGTTCTTGGCCGTCTCGTAGTCACGGGCAGCTTTCTTGGCCTCACCATAGGAGAGTCTCAGTAGATCCCTGCGGTAACGGAAGGAGCAGAGCTTCTTAAACAGAAGAAAAATGTTCTTTTTGGAGACCCGGGATAATTCATTCCGTGGCCTGGAGAAACAAAAGCACTCATTATTCACCTGGGAACTGTAAGGTGAGGAGCTCACAGTGGAGAAACCGTGGCTGGGGAGGCGGTGCTCAAGCTCTGAGGCTGCAAAGGTGCCATCACCCTCGCAAGTCAGGGCGGAGGCTTGGCTCTCACGGCTCTCCCATCTCCTTACCCATCCACGGTGCCTCTAGTGCCGTCCAGGATCTCCAGGTCGTAGCCATCAGCCAGACACCAGTTGACGCTTGTCTCCTTAGTCTTCCCTGACTGCCTTTTGGAATCATACACGCTGACTCTGCCAACCTAGGAATCCCAGAAGCAATGGGATAAAGATGGACACCTTTCAGATAAGATTCTGAAGCAGGGACTCAAGACTCAAAGGAAAGAGGAAGTGTAGGGTCATGGTCTTTCCCCTGTATTTCCGGTTGTGTTTGGCAAAGACTGAGCACACTCTAGACATATTAACTCCCCCTCGATTCAGACTGATTCCAGACTAAGAGAAGGGAAGCCCTTGGCATCCAAAAGGAAGAAAGCTTAAGTTCTGGGAACACCAAGCAATGTTGGTGGCGGGCCTCTGTGGGCAAGGTTCCCCTCGGGCTACCCCTGTGAGCAACGTTCCCCTTGCCCACGGCGTACATTTTTGCTCTGTGTACGTGACTGCTTGAAAAGGAGAAAAATGTCAGGGAAAACAGAGGGGGTTATAGCACCTTGGGGTGGTTGACAATAAAGGGATGTCGCAGTCCATCCTCAAATGCACTTCCGTCTCTTGCCATACGACAGCAAATAGCACGGGTCAGATGCCCTTGGCTGAAAAGGTAACCTGAGTACAAAAAAGAGAAACGTATATTGTGTTTGCACCAAATGCTGTTCAGAGGCAGCGGCATGTGGGGATCTTGGAGGTACAAAGTACAGTTACCAAGAACCAGCAACAGCTGCCTTGTTAGGAAGCACGTTCTGACTGGGGCGACCCAGGATCTACGTGGGGTCATCACATATTTAAGCAAAATATACGAGGTTCCAGGTAAGGCCAAAGCTGTGGAGAGCAAGGAAACTAAGACGCTGCAGTTTTAAGCTGCTGTGTTTTTTTTTTAAGACAGGGTCTCGCTCAGTCTCCCATGCTGGAGGGCAGTGGCATGATCACAGCTCACTGTAGCCTCAACTTCCTGCGCTCAAGCAATCTTCTCATCTCAACCGCCCAAGCAGCTAAGTAGCCGGGACAACAGGCGTGTGCCACCATGCCCAGCTAATTAAAACATTTTTAAATTATTTTTTGTAAGAGATGGGCGTGTTTACGTTACTCAAGCTGGTCTCAAACTCCTGAGCTTAAGCAATCCTCTCGCCTGGCCTCCCAAAGTGCTGGGATTATAGGAATGAGCTACTGCACCTAACCCTGCTGTGTTTCTTTTTTTTCCCCTTTTTTTGGAGACAGTCTCACTCTTGCCCAGGCTGGACTGCACTGGCATGATCTCAGCTAACTGCAACCTCTGTCTCCCAGGTTCAAGTGATTCACATCCCTCAGCCTTCCAAACACCTGGGACTATACCTACCACACCAGGCTAATTTTTGTATTTTTGGTAGAGATGGGGTTTCACCTTGTTGGCCAGGCTGGTTTTGAACTCCTGGTCTCAAGTGATCTGCCCGCCTCCGACTCTGAAATTTCTGGGATTACAGGTGTGAGCCCACCATGCCCTGATCCTGCTGTTTCTTTAACTCATCTTAAAAAGGCTGGCCTGGCTGGTCTTTACGGAGGCTTGCTGCCAAAACCCATCTTCCTACCACAGCAGACTGGACAATCTATTACGGAGGAGTGAATCAAGCTCACTTGAATAGGGGAGACATAACGCCTGGCAACAAAGCATGCAGTTTGCTGGGATTTGGGAACAAGCAGGACAGACCAGTTCCAGATCCCAAGGCAGGCCCCTTACCCAATGTGACAGATTTGAGATAAATGGGCTGCAGGAAGTGGGTCAACAATGCCCCTTGCAGGCCCAGCACGTTCCAGCGTAGGATTTTGTCACTACAGGACATGGTACGGAGTCTCTCCCCAAGCCGAATGCCGTCCCACGTAGGCACAATGTCACTGGATTCCACAGGGATTGTGCCTTCTCCTATGTGAGAGACTTGCGTCAGACCCACAGGGGCCACTGGACCAGACCACTCCTTGGTATGTTTTTTATACTGCTTAAGCTTGGGCCACCGGCTACATTCATTCATTCTTCACGTATCTCACAGCCCCTGCTATGTGCCAGGCACTATGCTTGGTGGTGGGAAAGAACGGTGAGGAAAATCAAGTAAGATCCTTGTCTTCCTAGAACATCTATGGTGGTTAAGAGGATAGAAAGGGCAGAGAACGGACACTAAACTAGTAACCAGCACATACGGAAGAATCCCAGATGCTGACAGTGCTCTGCAGGCTTTGAGGGAGCTATGATGGAGGACCGCAGGGGGAACCTCCTGGGACAGAAGCAGCAGGGGAGCCAGCCTTGGAGGGGAAGGACAGCTGGAGAAAGTGTTTCAGGCACACAGGACAGAAGCAAAGGCCCCAAGACTGCCAGCGGATTGGTTGTTCGGGGGCGCTGACAAAGAGCCAGTGTGGCCAGAGCCATTCGCAAGCGATGGGGAAAGTGGCATGAGATGAGGCCGGATGATCACGGCAGGTTTTGCTTGGAAATGAAGTGCGGTGGTAAACCACGACAGGGTTAAAACAGCAGCAGCCAGCTCTGTTGAGATACAGTGCATATGCCACACAGCTCGCCCGCTGAAAGCATAACAGTTCAGTGGCTTTTAGTATGTTCACAGAGTTCTGCAACTGCCATCACAGTCAATTTTAGAACATTTCACCACTCCAAAAAGAAACGTTCTACCCCTCGGCACAGCCACTCCTCATCTCTCCAACCCTCCACCCCCGGCCCTGGCAACCACTCATCTACTTTCTGTCTCTATGGATCTGTCTATTCTGGACATTTCATATAAATGGAATCATACAACATGTGATCTTCTGTGATGGGCTTTTTTCTCTTGGCATCAACTTTTCAAGTGCATCCATATCGTAAGCACGTAGCAGTACTTCACTTCTTTCTATGGCCAAATAATTCTCAATGGATGGACATATTTGATGTTTTATTTATGAATCCAGCAGCTGATGGACATCTGGGTTTTTTCCACTTTTTATGGCTATTGTGGGTAACGCTGCCATCAACATTCACTTCTTAGTTTCTGTGTGGACACGCGTTTCCATCTCTCTCCAGCATATACTAGGAGCGAAGCATTGGCTCCATGGGAGCTGTGTCTACACTTTAGGGTATTTATCTGGGTTTCAGGACCACAGCGATGACTGCTGAAGTGTGGCCTGAAGGGAATGGAATGGATGTGAGGAGACAGCATGGGGACAGGAGAGGATCTGAGAGGAGGAGTCGGCAGTGGACAAGGCACAGTCAGCTGTCAGCTAGACAGGAAGGGAACCAGGCACTTGGCACCCCTGTCTGTCAATTCCTCAGGACCTGGCTGTGCTGCTCTCTCTTCATCTCCTCCACCCTCTCTCAAGGTGATCCTACGCATTCCTATGGCCGTGAACACCCTTCAGGCGGATGACTCCCGTATTTTTATTTTCAGCCAAGCGCTTTCCTCTGAGCTGCACATGGGAACCTCCACCTCCTATCTGACTTGGGGATGAACACATTCAAATGAAGCTTAATCTTCCCGCACATATCCCCCAAATGATCACATTCAAAATGGAACCCTTCATCTTCCCACACACCTGCCCCACCCAGGTCTTTCCTCTCCTGCAAACAGCACCTCTGTGTCCAGTGACTAATGGTAAAATCCCAGCAGCCTCGCGGAGACGTGAGAGCCCAGGGCCTTGCGGAGCGTTTTGCGGGAAGGAGGGGGTGGGGGGCATGTAGCACTCACCGTTCTCCACCTTGGTGCGGAGCTTGCCTTGTTTGGGATTCTCAAAGACAGGGTAGTGGCGGGAGTCTGTGTTTTCCATAGCACGGTCGCTGCAGGACTTGTCAAAGAGGGCACCATCTCCACACGGAGCGGTGCTGCAAAACAGGGGTGGCTGTTAAAACTTGCCTGCGGGAAACCTGCAATTTCATGGGGCTCCAAAACAGTCAGATGTGACAGAAGCAAGGGATGTTTTCTAAGGCCTACCATGGGAGACTGGAGGCAGAGAGCAGTCCATGAAAGTCATTAGTATGAGGCCCGATTTGCAGGCCAGGAAAGCATTCAGATACCCAATTCTAACAGCCTGGTGGGCCCACCCTGGCAGCAACAGAAACTGTACAGACCTGATATAGAGATGGAATGACACAGTCTTTTTGATCTGGAGCTTTCCTCCTCCCTTAGCAGGCTCAAATATACTATCCTTTGCAGTTTGGGGGTTGTATTTCATTAACTCACTGTAGAGAAACCTACAAAAACAAAGTCTGGTTAGGAGGGCAGGTTCAATTCCGGGAAAAGCAGTTGCTTCCTCATCTGACCTCCAGATGGGGAAGTAAGGAGAAGCCTCAAAGCTGCAGACCTTTCACAGTCTCCCTGGTGGGAATTCTCCAGGGGAGACCCCAGCATTTCATAAAGCAAAGTTAGCCTTCTGGGTCTCCTTCATTTTGCTGAGGGTTCCTCGCGAAGGCAGCTACAGGGATGCCAGGGCAGGGTAAATTGATTCAAGGACTACAAGGAACTGTTGCTCCTTTCCAAGTCTCTCCCTTCATAAATTAAAGAAAAGGTGAGCTAGAGGAGAAAGCTGGCAGGGCCAGCAAGGTTGTATAGGTCCTCAAACGGAAATGGAAAGCTGCCTCATCCCCAAGGCTCTGAGGACTAAAAGGTCATTTTGTGTTTTTAGAAAAGGACATGAAGCAGCAGAGTTAGCAGAAAAAAAAGGACAGCACTTAAAAACAGGCTGAGTAGTGGGAAGCAGCTCAGGTCACAGAGTGGGTGGATTCCATGAGACAGGTTCAAATAGACGGGTGAGAAGCAAGGCTGCCACTGACCCATCGCGACCCATCTGTTTGATGGGGATTCAGAGAGCTCACTTCAGAGCCAGATGGGGCAGAGAACTGGAGCTCTCCACAGCCAGGCAACCCGTCCCACAGCTCGGACCTCGCTCACCTGATGAAGCCTCTCCGGGAGATGATTTCTGCATGACAGTCATTGACAGTTTCTCCCTTTAGGCTGAGAGAATCTCCTTTCACACAGCGATTCCCTAGGAAGGCGTTTAAAACAGAAATGGAATAACGGAAGGAAACTGATGGCAAATAGGGTGAAAACTGTTTGTCCTGAAAACTTCAAGGCAGAAACGGCCTCAATGTCTCCGATCCTTGACTCCCATATTCTCTCCTGTGGGAACTAAGAACTCATTCCGCACTCTGAATTGACTGTAGCTAAAACGAAGTCTCTTCTCCCTGCCTTGGACTTGCACACAGGGACTCCGGGGGAGGATGAGAGGGACCTGATTTCAGGCACCACGGGAGGTAGCATGTCTCTCTGAGACATGCCCCACTCACCTGTTCCCAAGCTGACAACCACACCCATATCCTCAGAGTCTTTCTTCATAACGATGGCGGCCAGGATCTTACGGCCGAGCAAGGAGGGCTGGAAGCTGTTAGTGAGAGTGTTGAAGCACCGGTGGCTCAGCATGGCTATCTGGTCATGGAAGGTGCTGCCAGTGAGAGGGAGCTGTGGGGACAGGAGGCTGTGTCAGCACCACGAAGCTGAGGCTGCATCCACCATTTTCACAGTGGGCAGGGAGATAAGCTCTACTTGTCTGTCGTGTGAGTCATCTTTTCCTTCTCACATCTAGTGTCCCAGTTATATGCTCTCTCGAGGCTAAGAGTAAGGCCTAGGAATAACTCGCATGACAGAAAGAGCCACCTCCACTTAGGAGTTAGGAGGACCCCCCTCCCCACCAAAAAAAAGGCACCAAAAGTAGACGTCTTAACTGTCTTTGGCTGTGCTTCTGGGGACCTTGAGAGGAGGAGCATAGTTCTTCTGAGAGTGGCCCCTGTCACTGGGGTTACCTCTGCGAAGCCCATGCGTTCTGCCTTCTCGTTCTCCCCAATCAAGACACGGAGAGCCGCATCTGCTGCTTCCTGCTTGCCTTGCTTCTTGCTGTGTGCACAGACGGCTGGGAACCAGCGACCCCCAACTTTTGCTTGGTAAACAAACCTTTGGGATTAGAAGCAGAGAATGAAGACCAGCACCAGACCTTGACAGTTGTTCCAAGGAAGGGCTAGTTCTGTTGAAGATGTGGCCAGTCTTGCAAACACATGGCCCCATTAGACAAAAGCTGTTTCTAAGGCAGCGTTTCCTAGATTTTGGTCATTCATCAATCACCACGTGACTTGTGCCAGATCCAGGTATCACTTAGACTATTACCTAATAGTTTTCTGTAAATTGCCTTCCTAGAGCCAGCTACTACGACTCACCCCTGTAATCCCAGCAACTCGAGCTAAGGTGGGAGATCACTTGAGGCCAGGAGTTTTTCCGGGCAACATAGTAAGCCCCTCAGGCAATATAGTGAGACCCCTGTCTCTCTAAAAAAAAAAAAAAATTAGCTGGGCATGGTGGTGTATGGCTATAGTCTCAGCTACTTGGGAGGCTGAGGTGGGAGGATCACTTGAGCCCTGGAGGTTGAGGCTGCAGTGAGCTATGATCATGTCACTGCATTCCAGCCTGGGTGAGAGAATGAGATACCCAACTCTAAAATAAATAAATAAACAGACTCTTAAAAAATGTAAACATCTGTAGTACTAGGTATGAAAAAACAGATAAAAATGTAAACACACAGAAATAGGAAACTTTGTATCACTACTGTCAATGGAAAACCAGTATCACTTGCCATATATTGAAGGTGGCTGCAAAACAGAATGACAAAATCCTGTTATAAAATTCTGACTAGATACTGTTAACTGCAAAGGCTCTGAGCCTGTCCTTATTATAAAGGAAGATTATAACATATTAGGAAGGCTTAATGAAATGCTAGCACCAACTTGAACTCTCTTCTTAGGCAGAAATGAGAAGGAACTACCTTTCTCCCCAGGTGAGTTGTTACTTCATACACTGATTTTTCAAGTGCCCAACGCCATTCCCTCCTTTACTTCCTGATTAGCTCAAGAGGACTTGACCTGGAGAGGTCATTATGTAAGGTCGGCCTTAGGCCAGGGACTCAAGCTTTTTTGGGAGCTGTTTTTCAACTCCTGGCAGGCTTGAGCTGGCTGTGGGGTAAGGAATGGATCTCGGGCTCATGACCTCTGTTGACAATAAAAGTGCCCAAGAGGGTAGGGAGGTGGCTCCTACTGCTCCTGGCTGGGAATTTCCACAAACACAGAGGGAGAGCACAGTGGAGTAAAACAGCTTGGAAATGTACCAGACAAGGTACCAAAAATCCTAGCTTTCAATCAGATCCTCATCTACTGGCTGAGAAGCCAGCTTTGGATACTCCAACTGCATACAACAGTGGCTTCAGTATCAAGACGCAGCAGCTCAGGCAGTAAAAGCAATCAACGTTTTGTTCAGCCACATGGAGTTTCTCCTTGTTCCTTGGTTATCTGAAGCAACTGAATGCCTTCACTCCTTTCTTTGCCCATGCTGGCAGGCTCATGCAGGCCAGTGGGCTTACGTTCAGAATGAGAGGAACAGTGACATGAGAAGAGGATGGGGAAGGGGGTCAGGGACAGACTGTGTAGGATCTTTACCTCGGGGATCCACGAGAATTTCATGACTGCCCTATGTGTTTCAAAAGAATACAAACTCTATGTGCAAAGTTTTATACTGGTGTATTTACATACATGATAAAGTTTGTTAATTATGCAACTAGAATCCTTTAGAGCTGTGCCATCCAATATGGTAGCCACGAGCCACATGGGGCTATTAAATTTAAATTAATTACAATTAAATGCGATGAATAATTCAGTACCTCAGCGCACTAGCCACAGTTCAAGTGCTCAATAACCACACGCGGCTAGTGGCTGGCCTTTTTAGTGAAATGAGTTAAAGTGAAGACAATGAGTATGAAAAACTCGTTGGAGGCCAGGAGCGGCGGCTCACGCTTATAATCCCAGCACTTTGGGAGGCTGAGATGGGTTGATCACAAGGTCAAGAGATCGAGACCATCCTGGTCAACATGGTGAAACCTTGTCTCTACTAAAAAATACAAAAATTAGCTGGGCATGGTGGCGCATGCCTGTAGTCCCAGCTACTCGGGAGGCTGAGGCAGGAGACTTGCTTGAACCCAGGAGACGGAGGTTGCGGTGAGCTGAGATCGTGCCATTGCACTCCAGCCTGGGTAACAAGAGCAAAACTCCTCTTGTCTCAAAAAAAAAGAAAAACTCGTTTGGGAAATTTGGCTCTAAGAGAAGCAAAGAAATGTAGTGGTACCTGCAGGGAAATACGGGGTGGAAGGAAGGTTTTTAAAAGATGGTCCTGGGCATGTTTCACGGCTGGTGGGAATAATCTGAGAGGGAGCAGCGGCAGAAGAGGAAGGGGGAGACCAAAGCCGACGACCAAAGCAGCCAAGTCTTCGAGCAGATGAGAGGGATGGGATCCAGGACACAGGGATCGGAGGCGTGATGCTCCTTCATTCTTGCTGGTAGGTAGGGAGGTGCTTTGGTAATGGGAAGATAAGGTATTTCTTATATGCTTCTTGCTATTTTTTCAACAAAGTGTGAAGTAAGGTCGTCAGTTTAAAGTGAGGAACAGGGGTCTTGGTGGAAATCTGAAGAAAGAGGCAAAGGTCTGAATGGTTCTCTCAGCAGAGGAAAGAAAATTAGAAGAAAAATGCTGGGAACGGGGCAAGAGTGTGGGGAGAGGGCAAGGCACAGTCCTTCAGTAAAAGCTTCCATGGCTCTCTACCGCTCTTGTGGCAAAAGCACTAAAGTGACTAACAAGGCAGGCCCTGGCGTCCTCCCTGATCACACCTCTAATCTCTTCTAGTGCCAGCCTTCCCTCATGCTCTCTGCTCCACCCGTAAGCGCCTCTCAGCCCCTCTGCCAGCTCTGCTCTTCTCCCGTCACAGGCCTTAAACAGGGTCCTTAGCCTAGAAGCCCTGGTCTTTCTCTCTTCATCATCCTTAAAGTCTCAGCTCAGGCAGCACTTCTAGGGGAAGCTAAATCAAGTTGTGCTATAATTGATTCTCATTGCAACTCGAGCCCTTCGGAATACTTATCAAACCTGAGATCTTCCATTTCTATAGGAGACTATCGGTTATGTTTGGCTCCTGTTCTAAAACATAGAAGATACTCCGTAAGTGTTGAGTGAATAAAGAAGAAAGATCAGTTAGGAGGCTACTGTGATGGTCTAGATGAGACAGTGGTGTGGACTACTGCTGACGCTGGAGGTGGAAAGAGGAGGAAGGGATTTGGAATAGAAATTCTAAGTATAACCAACAGGACTTAACGATGGGTTGACGAAGGAGGTGAAGGAGATAAAGGAAAAGATGATCCTCAGGTTTTTGACTTGAGCGACTGGGGAGACAGTGGTATCACTTACTGAGATGGGAAAGACTGGGTGGAAATGAGGTGAAGGGGGCAAAGCCCAAGATTTCTGCTTTGCACATGTCATATTAGGGCTGTTCATCCAAACAGAAGTGACAAGTAAGCAACCAGACACAGGAATCTGGAGCTCTAAGTGGTCTCCAGCATTTAGATATTCTAAGTCATGGCTGGGCGTGATGGCTCATGCCTGTAATCCCAGCACTTTGGGAGGCTGAGGTGAGTGGATCACCTGAGGTCAGGAGTTCAAGACCAGCCTGGCCAACATGGGGAAACCCCGTATCCACTAAAAACAAAAAAATTAGCCAGGCCTGGTGGCAGATGCCTGTAATCTCAGCTACTCAGGAGGCTGAAGCAAGAGAATCACTTGAACTCAGGAGGCAGAGGTTATAGAGAGCCGAGATGGCGCCATTGCACTCCAGACTGGGCGACAGAGTGAGACTGCCTCAAAAAAAAAAAAAAAAGGCATAAAATTAGTTAAGGTCACCAAGAGGAGTAGAGAGAAAGGAACAAAAGAAGATCCAGCATAATTCACATTAAGAAGGAACTAGAGCATGTTACTGTACGAGATAGTTAATAAATGCAGTTACTCAATACCACCTCCCCTCTCTATGCAACCTGCCTCAACTCTCCAGAAGACACTGGTGGCAGTGTCCTCCATGTCCCCACAGCACTCTACATTCACCTCCAATGGCACATTCCAACACTGCTATGGCTGTATGTCTGCTGCACACTTAGGGGCAGCAACTTTTCATATCTTCGATCTAGTTCATAGTAGGTTCTTACATTCTGAATGAATGGCTGACTTGAAGTCCTGGGAAGGATTTCATAGAAGATTTCACGAAGAGAAAGAGGAGATGAGCTGAACCTATCATCTGAAGGACTGTGCTTAAAGATAAGGAGGTGCTTATTAGAGATCGAAGGCTATGAAGCAGTAGAAGTGCAGTCGGAGAGAGACAGGGCCTCTCCTTTCCCGGATGGCTTAAACAGTGGGTCATGTTGGTCAAAGGGCTACTTAAAAAAATTATGTTAAAGGTTTTTACATATCGATAAAAAGTAACAACCTGAAAGAAAAATGGAAAAGGACAAGAACTGGTGGTTCACAGAAAAGAAAATGCAAATAACATAAACATGAATAAATGAATGACATTACTTCTATTTTTTTTCCTTTTGAGATGGAGTCTCACTCCATCACCCAGGCTGGAGTGACACAATCTTTGCTCACTGTAACCTCTGCCTCCTGGGTTCAAGCAATTCTCCTGCCTCAGTCTCCCAAGTAGCTCAGATTACAGGAACGTATCACCACACCCAGCTATTTTTTGTATTTTTAGTAGAGGTGGGGTTTCACCATGTTGGCCGGGCTGGTCTTGAACTCCTGACCTTGGTCTCGAACTCCTGACCTTGGCCTCCCAAAGTGCTGGGATTATAGGCATGAGCCACTATGCCCAGCTGACATTACTTCTATTAAAGAGAGACAAACTTAAAATAACAAGATACTATTTTTATGAGCTTTTTTCCTTAAAGACTTTAAAACGGAAAAGTTGGATGTCAAAGGTGAAATTCAAACAGTTAAGCGTGTACAATAAAAGTGTCCCTCCTTCCCCAGAAGCAAACACAGTTGCCAGCTTTTTCAAGCCTTCAAGAAAATATTCTAGTCAATACACACACAATCTTCCTCTCTCCCCTCACTTTACACCTTGCTTTTCCACTCTGCCACAGACTTTAGAGGTCAAGAAGAAAACATGCCTGTTGCGTGGCAAGAGGGACGCCATCTGGATGCAAGACCACCAGTATCCGACTCCTGTGTCCCAATGTGCTGGGGAGCGTAAGTAACTCTACACAAAGATGTCCACCAAACCTCCCCAGCAGTTGTGAGTTTCACAAGAAAGTATAAGGGGTGACCAGCTGCATGTTTAATCAAAAAAGCCCTCCACAGAAAGCATCCTTTCTGGAGGGTAAGTGCAAGGATCCACCGTCTTGCAGCCACCTAAGATATCATTTCTGTTCATCCCTAATAAATGTTTCTTTCTGAGAAACTGAATTTGTCAGATTCTATTCAATGAAATATATAGCTATGAAAGGAGTCTGGTAAGTGAAGGAGTCAACGTATAAAATAGAAAATATATGTACATATCTATGTTTATTTTTGTTTAAAGAGACAAAAGGAAAAATGTGCTAGTTATGCATAGCAATTTCTAGAAGGACTCAAACTGGTATATTCATGTGCTGCAAAACAATGTTTTGTTCAATGATAAATCACATAAGATTGACAGAGCTGAAGAATTCTCTTTTTTTTTTTGAGACGGGAGTTTCGCTCATTACCCAGGCTGGAGTGCAATGGTGCGATCTCGGCTCACCGCAACCTCCGCCTCCTGGGTTCAGGCAATTCTCCTGCCTCAGCCTCCCAAGTAGCTGGGATTACAGGTGTGCACCACCGTGCCCAGATAATTTTTTATATTTTTAGTAGAGACGAGGTTTCACCACATTGACCAAGATGGTCTCAATCTCTTGACCTCGTGATCCACCCGCCTCGGCCTCCCAAAGTGCTGGGATTACAGGCTTGAGCCACTGTGCCCGGCCGAGCTGAAGAATTCTTATCACCCAGTGCAGGGATCTGTAACCTGTTAGGAACCCAGCTGCACAGCAGAAGGTGAGTGACGGGCAAGCAAGCATTCTGGTCTGAGCACCTCCTGTCAGATCAGCAGTGGCATGAGACTCTCGTAGGAGTGTGAATCCTACTCTGAACTGTGCATGTGAGGGATCTTGGTTGCCCACTCCTTATATATTTACTATATTTTTTATCATTATTTCAGCGTATACTTCTACTTTTTTTTTTTTTTTGAGGCAGTCTCACTCTTTCGCCCAGGCTGGAGTGTAGTGGCATGATCTCAGCTCACTGCAACCTTCGCCTCCTGGGTTCGAGCAAGTCTCCTGCCTCAGCCTCCCGAGTAGCTGGAACTATGGGCGTGCGCCACCACGCCCGGCTAATTTTTATATTTTAAATAGAGATGGGGTTTCACCATGTTGGCCAGGATGGTCTTTATCTCCTGACCTCGTGATCTGCCTTCCGGTGGGACAAGCCATGGCGGTGGAAGACAGTGATATGGAGGAGCCTGACCCTGTGTAGGCTCAGGCTCATGGTTAATGTATCTTCATTTTAGCTTTTAAGAAAAAAGTTTAAAAAGTTAAAAAAAATTTTTTAAACAGAAAAAAGACTCTAGAATAAGGGTATGAAGAAAGGAAATTTTTTGGATAGCAGAGCCATGTTTGTGTTTTATGCCAAGTATTATTACAAAAGAAACAAATGTAAAAATTCAAGTTTATAAAGTAAAAAAGTTACAGTAAATGAAGATTAATTTATTAAAGAAAAATATTTTGAATAAATGTTGTTAGCCTAAGTGAACAGTGCTTCTGAAGCCGACACGAGTGCACAGTCATGTGCTAGGCCCCACATTCACCCTCCACTCACTCGCTGACCCACCCACAGCCACTCCAGTCCTGCGGGCTCCATTCATGGCAGGCGCCCTATACAGAGGGAGCATTTTGTATCTTTTCTTTGTTTAGACGAGACACTAATACTTGCCGATGTGTCGTGGCTGCTCACAGTATTCACCCCAGTTACACGCAGCATAGGTTTGTAGCCTAGGAGCAACCGGCCATCCCATACAGCCTGTACGTGTGTGGGAGCCCATACCAACTAGGTTTATGTAAATACACTCTGACATCCTCACAGCAACTACACCATGGTTCTCAGACTGCATCCCAGTTGTTAGCTAACGCATGACTATAGCAGTCTATGGGTCTGAGGAGGTAAACCAGAAGTCTGAGACAGAAATGAGAGTTCTCATTGAAATGACTACTTTTTCAATCAGCTTGAATGTTTTCTTTTTTCTTTCCTTTGAGACAGAGTCTCACTCTGTTGCCCAGGCTGGAGTGTAGTGGGACAATCTTGGCTCACTGCAACCTCTACCTCCCAGGTTCAAGTAATTCTCCTGTCTCAGCCTCCCAAGTAGCTAAGATTACAGGCCCCCGCCACCACACCCAGCTAATTTTTCTATGTTCAGGAGAGACGGGGTTTCACCATTTTGGTCAGGCTGGTCTCGAACTCCTGACCTCAGGTGATCTACCCACTTTGGCCTCCCAAAGTGCTGGGATTACAGGTATGAGCCATCACGCCCGGCCTGGTTTTTTAATGTACATATGTCTTCCTTTAAAAATTAAAACTAGCCAAAAAGTTCAGAAGGATCACGCTTCATGGAAGGGTGACTGCATTCACGCTCGGCAGGTCTACTGTCTTCTAAGAGGCCGTGGAGATGGGGCTGGACTTGCTTCCCTCAACTCCCTGCTTCTGTCCTACACAGCTAAAGAACAGCCCTGTTCTCCCTGGGTTACAGGTCACCCCCATCCGGCGACACGTATATTAGCCGGGACTAGGACACTCACTTGGGCTCGTGAGGAGGTCCGGACTGGTCGACCAACTTGAATTCGGCAGCGAAGCCATGGGAGCGAGCGTACTCCAAAAGGCCACCCACAGGGTTGGTGTTCAAGTATCTCACGAGCTCACCAATCCTCCTGACCTTGTTGGGCATCATCGATTCCAAGTTATCAAGTGACTCTGAGACTGTACCTTCGGGCTAAAGGAGAATCCGTCAGATAAAGAGGAACCGTGAACACTTCAGTAAACGTTGAGGGACTCACTGGCAATCTTAAACCCCTCAGTTGCTAAAATGACCTGCAACTTTTGAGTAGGACAGCGCCCCACCTGGTCATCAGAAAGCATGGAGTTGGTCGCCTCCCCATGCAGGGCCTTCATGGCTTCCTCTGCGGCCATCTGCTTTGCCACCTTCTTGCTGGGGGCACTCACACTGGGGAAAGTCTGGGCTCCCACTTGAACACAGTATTCAAACCTGACAGAGACGAAGCAAGGAGGATCAAAGTGGTTTTGATAGGGGAACCTGACCCACTTTGCCGGCCCGCCATCCTCCACTACTAGCAATTTCCTGGAACACATCTCTGTACAATCACGTCTTAGGCAATCACTTCTGCCTTCAACAGCCACTGTCTCTTAGCCTAGTTGACCCCTTTCAACATTTAGGCATCGACCTCGTTTCACCTCCTCCAGGTACGCTTCTGATGAACACGTAAGTCTACAGACCCACAGGCGGACAGCTTCTCAGGTCCTGTACCTTTCAGTCCCACCAACAGTGAGTGACCTCCCCAGTGCTTGTAGAGGAGACAGAGGGTGGGCCAGGAATTCCCTTTGAATTCCTAATCCCCAATTCTCTGTCTCACAAGCAGCAACCAGGCCCTCAGAGCCCTCCTTTCCCCATTTCGAAGCAGGAAAAACTGCTCAATCTGCCGTCCCTGAGGAAGCAAGGAGGAAAATGTGTCTCCTTTTCTTTTTGGGAAAACCTTTGCGGGATACAGGACACGTGGGACGTACTTGGGCTCATGGGCAGGGCCTTCTTTGGACAGGAGCCGGAATTCACAGGAGTTCCCCAGCTTGTGCATACACTCAAGCAGCGTGGTGACGGGGCTCTTCCCGGAAAAGAAGGGTGTGGCTGAAGGGGCGGAGGGCTGGGACTCTGCGGTCTAGAGAAAACGAGAGACAAGAAGAAAACAAAACTAAGAAAACACTGGTGAGTCCATCACAGAAGAGGGGATGGGGATGGGGGATCTTCTTCCCGCCAACTAACTGTCAAGGGGTTGGCTTTCCAAAGGAAAAGGGGCTGCCGGGGCTCTCATTCGGCATCTTCCAAGAGAGGAGACTGGCCTCAATAATCTTTCAGGTCCTTTCAACTCTGAAATTCTGTAAATCCAATGATGCTGGGACAGCGGCAGAGAGAGGAGCTGGGTATGAGAGGGGGAAAGGTAGGCTGACGAGGCAGGGTAGAGGGAGCACGGGAAGCTGACTCTGAGGCAGTGTCAGTTGCTTAGGCTGGGGTTGCTTCCGGGGAGTCAGTTACAATCCTGATATTCACAGACACTGACAGCGAACTGATACCCTCCCAGACGGCAGGAGGACACCGACCTTCTCTGACTCTTTCTCTGTAGAATAGTGGGATGATTCTTCGGATTTTCCACTGTCCTTGGCTTTGGCTTCCTCTAGCAGAATCGTCATGGCTTTCATAGCTGCATCCTGCTTGGCCACTTTCTTGCTTCCAGCTTCAGCTGGGGGAAACTCTCGGCCATTGATAACAACCTGGAATTTAAATCTTGACGGAAAGCGATTACATGTGTGAACAGGTCATTCCTTCTGCCTTCTCCAAAGAGACCTTCAACCTGGAATTTTCTGCTACTCTAAGGGGCTTTTGACTTGTGGAGGGGATGAAGGGTAGGCCAAGGAACTCCTACTCCTTTGAAGGTTCAACCTGTCCTTTCTTTTTGTAAACAAAGCTGCCAGTGACTCTTTCCCCATAGCTCAGTAAAGCAAACACGGGCACAGGTGATATGAAACTAGCTCAAGGGAAACCCACTATCTCTTAACAATGAATTCTCTCTCTCTCTCTCTCTCTCTCTCTCTCTCTCTCTCTCTCTCTCACACACACACACACACACACACACACACACACACACGATAAGCCAAAAATCACCATTACAGCCTTGTTGAGCAACCAAAAGACCATCATTCTAAAGTGACTGTGGTAGACTGGCCTCCTTAAGGGAGGGTCTTAAAAGACAGTGAAGGTTTCTTATAACCCAGTCTCACACTCCCCAGTACCTGCAGGGATCAGGCATCTGCCACTTATCTGTGGCCTGCTTTTGTCACTAGACATACATCACTATCGTTTGTTATAAGTCACTCTATAGCTCCATTTGTCTCAAGCCTGAGATGAAAGGAATTTCCTTTTGTTACGAAGAAAATAAAAAGCATTTGTTCTAGGCCTCTGGACCTAGCCTAGGCCCCGCTTTGTTCAAGCTTTCAAATGCGGTCAGCTCTTTGCTCAATCTAGGACTTCATCTGGGAAGGAGGTAAAATTTCTTATTTCCTAGGTCTCTGAAATATTAAACATGGCACCAATGTTTCTTATAGCGCCGAGTCCAAAGAATGATTAACCACAAAATCCACTGCTTTCCTCCAACTCCGGGGAGGGACAGAGGCAAAAGAGAATGACAGCCATCCAGTCTCTACTCCAAACAAACGATCCAGCTCTGGCCTTGCCAGCTTTTGGACAGACACACCCCCTTTTCTTAACAGCTCTCCTGAAATGCCAATGTGGTGACATGAAGACAGTCAAGACAAAGAATAAGGGCCCTAGCCAGGAATCTACACCCCTAGAACCAGGCGAGGTAGCATAAGGGTCAGTGGAATTCTCCCCCAACCCACTGGCTCTCTCCTTGGCTGCAGCTGCAGTCACCCAGCTTCAGTGGTTTTGCTCTCTGCTATGCCCTTCAGCAGCTCCTGTTTTCTTTATCTGTCTACTGGCCCAATAGGACCCTACAGTGCAGGGCCTGGCCAGCTATCTGAGTGAAGTAATCGCTGACTTCACAGCTCAGGAGCAGCAGCAAGTGCTAGCCCACCCATCTGTGCAGAGGAGGTACATAAAATTAGAACCACCACCTTCAATAGGCAGCCAGGCAGCCGTGCACACGCTCCTCCATCCCTCCCCCAAGGAGCTGTGCAGAGGGGGGATTGTGGACCTGTGCTGCTTAGCAGCACAACCCACCTCCACTCTGTGTGTGCAGCCTGCCCCAACCCACCTGCTCCTGCACCTCTCTCAGAAACAGCTTGGGGAGGAGGGGAAGGCCTGCAGAAGGGAGTTAAGTCTTCATTACCTCTGGCCTTAGGAGGCAAGTATGGCATCGATGGATGAAGACCAATCATTTCTTTTTTCTTTTTCTTTTTTTTGAGATGGAGTCTCGCTCTGTTGCCCAGGCTGGAGTGCAGTGGCGTGATCTCAGCTCACTACAACCTCAACCTCCTGGATTCAAGCGAGTCTCCTGCCTCAGTCTCCCAAGTAGCTGGGATTACAGGCATGCACCACCATGCCTGGCTAATTTTTGTATTTTAGTAGAGATGAGGATTTCACCATGTTTGGCCAGACTGGTCTCAAACTCCAGACCTCATGATCTGCCTGCCTTGGCCTCCCAAAGTGCTGGGATTACAGGCGTGAGCCACCACACCTAGCCCCCAAGACCAGTCATTTCTAAAGAAGCTTCATTACAGCCAACAGAATCAACCTCCCCCTTGTTCAACCAAGATTCTGGCTGGTCCAAAGTCTATATTCCCTGCTCAACAGCTGGAGAAAGGGCCAATCAAGGATTTAGCTACAAGGCAGAAGGGAAGGAGGAAAAGACAGGGGCCACCAAACAGCCCCACTCACAGATCAGCCAACACTGTGTCAGGAGCAAGAGCATCTGAACCCAACCGTAGGTACAGTTCCTGGGTGGTCTCTTACCGAGGTTCATGGGGTGGTCCACTCTGCTCTATCAGGTTGAACTCACAGGTTTGACTAGCGAACTGAGCATATTCTAACAGCCCACTGATGGGGTTCTTCAGCTGGCACTCTGTCAGTTTCTTGTAGGGTGAACACCGTGGCAAGCCATGACTGTAGAAGGAGGGCATCTCCATGATGGCTCGAAACTCACCTGGTGCTGCGCGGATACTATTCAAGTCATCTGGGATGTCATCTGTGGCCCACTGGCCATTTTCAAAGTCAACATACCCTGCTCTTGAGGGGCCATTGTTATGAACAGGTGGTTTCAGTCTTACTGGTTCTGGTCTGGTCTCTTGCCTGTTTTCTAACTTTACGACAGGTTCCTGCCCATTCTCCACTTTTTCTGTGGTTACCATGTTATTTGAGGCATTTGACGTGGGTAAATTACAGGTGGGGAACTCTGCATGTCTTTTAATCTCAGGGATTGCAGACAGAGCTGTTTCAGGAACACTGTTCACATTTCTCTTAATTTGCATCCTTTCTCGCTTCTTGTCTGTCAAATGCCACATGGGAGGGGTTGTCCCTTGTCTACAGACATCCCCCTGCCTTTCCAAGTCAATCAGCACAGCATTTATATCTCGGGCCTTGGAGAGGCCAATATTTTTAGCCAAATTCAGGGCAGAGGAGTCAGACACATTGAAGAGATAGTCACAGATTTTCTCCTTGATCTCAGCCATGTCAAAAAGCTCAAGAGGATCTTCTGAAACAGACGTGGAGTTTCTGTCTTCAGTTTCTAAACTCGGGTCTGAGTTTGGGGCTCCCTGGCTATGACCGTCTGGTCTCACCGCTCTGCTGTGCTGGCTCCGAGCCTGAGCCGAGGCTGTGATAAAAGGCTCAGTAATATCTTCTGAGACAGACGTGGAGTTTCGGTCTTCAGGTTCCAAACTCGGGTCTGAGTTTGGGGCTCCCTGGCTATGACCGTCTGGTCTCACCG
>CM052667.1:36307646-36339903 GCA_028533165.1 Leontopithecus rosalia | reverse complement strand
CATTGAGTTTTTTATTCTACTGAAACAGCTCCTACCGATCAACATTAATGTTCAAAATGCATGATGGCCCCTCACAATAAACCCACTTGCTTTGATAACCAGCAAAGCACCTTTTGGTAGAGGGAAGAGTGAGTTGCCCAACGGGCTGAGTTGTGCTCTGTGGCAGTATTTAGGCTGACATACATTCAATTGATGTTAATGACTGGAACTGGCTTTTTTTTTTTTTTTTTGGAGTTGGAATCTTGCCGTCACCCAGGCTGGAGTACAGTGGTACAATCTTGGCTCACTGCAACCTTCATCTCCCAGGTTCAAGTGATTCTTCTGCCTCAGCCTCCCAGGTAGTTAGGACTACAGGCATGCGCCACCATCACCAGCTAATTTTTGATTTTTAGTAGAGGTGGGGTTTTGCCGTGTTGGCCAGGCTGATCTCAAACTCCTGACCTCAGGTGATCCACCTGCCTTGGCCTCCCAAAGTGCTGGGATTATAGACATGAGCCACCACGCCTGGCTAGAACTGGCTTTTGAAGTTACAAGAAAGCAAGAAATGCCTCAGGTACCCCCAGAAGAAAAACAGGTCTCCAAAAGCTATCAAGTCTCTTTATCCACTCCAGTAAGTCATCTAGTAACAAAGAAAAAAAGTGGTATTTATCAACTATATGTGCCAGGTTTAAGTATTATCATATAATAAAGATACAACATTTGTAATGTTACATATGTAAAAGAATACTAATGGCTAACAGGCCCGGTGCAATCTTCTGCATGTATATATAACCCATAAATGTACATTCAGTCTGATAACCACCCCACAGGGTGACCCATACAACTTGTAGTTGTATACATTGTATCCTAACACCCTTAAGCCACCTCTTGGATGCTAGATTGGTCTTGGATGACTGACTTCTGGCCTGACTCTGGCCAGCACAGAGGTTCAGCTACTGGCCTGGCCTACATTTGGGTTCTACTGAGTTGGGACCCAAAGAGGTAGATCTCCCATCTTCTTCTTCCCCAGGATCCAGAGCTAGCCTGTGAGGGACTGCTCTCAGTCCCAGCTTCATGCAAGAGCAATGCCCCCATCTCCCTGGCTTATAGAAAGCAGAGGGGACAATCACAGTCCTGTCCTGGGCAGGCTCAGAGGCAGCCCAAAGTTCTGGGAACTTTTCTCAGGGAAACAGGCTGACTCTGGGAAACAGGCTGATTTTACCAACAGACAATTTGCAGAAAGTCAATTTGCCAAATGGTCAATTCCTTGAATCACCAATTTATGAAACAACCAATATGTTGCATGTACTTTTTTTCTTAAATCTCCCTAGTCTTAGTTGACCAGTTTTTATTCTGTCTTTTTTTTTTTTTTTTTTTGAGACGTAGTTTCGCTCTTGTTGCCCAGGCTGGAGTGCAATGGCGCGATCTCGGCTCACCGCAACCTCCGCCTTCTGGGTTTAGGCAATTCTCTTGCCTCAGCCTCCTGAGTAGCTGGGATTACAGGCACACGCCACCATGCCCAGCTAATTTTTTAGATTTTGAGTAGAGACAGGGTTTCACCATGTTGACCAGGATGGTCTTGATCACTTGACCTCGTGATCCACCCGCCTCCGCCTCCCAAAGTGCTGGGATTACAGGTGTGAGCCACTGCGCCCAGCCAGGACAAGTTCCTTACCTGTATTGCTGAAGCCTCCCTTCTCCCTCCTGTTGGACCATATCCCATCTCTCTGCCCCCCAGCCTCCTGAGCCTTCTTTCCCTCCCTCTAGATTGCCATGCTCCCTTCTGCCACACACCTGCCCCTCTCTCTGGATTATTTCCCCTCCTTTTCACTAAACTATTATTTGCCCTTCAGGACTCAGCGTGGTCAACAGTTCTGGAGGAAGAGCTTGAGCTCTAACCCCTAACCCCTCCCATCATATGCTGTCAAGCCCCATTTCCTCTCTTTTGGAGGATATTTACACCGTAATTTTACATTTCTTCATGTGGTTTTTTTGGTTAATGTCGGTCTCTCTTACTATAAGTTCCAAGAAGCTAGGGCTATACTAGTGTTTTGCTTTCTGCGTGCTCAAAAATATTTACTGAAAAACTCCACATGTGCAATTCCCTCAAGAGACAGTCCAGAGCTTTCAGACTCCCAGATAGATCTGTGTACCCAAAACGAAGGTTAAGAGGCACCACTCTGAAGACTTTGTTTTTCCACTGGGGTATCTCAACTCTGGCTTATGTCTTCCTGACAGTCTTCCTGACCTGGCCCACGGCCCTCTCCAGCACTTCTGTCTGGAGTTCTAGTGGACAATGGATATCTCAGAGGAGGGCTGAAGTTCCCAATATGGAGCACAGTAAAAAGTTAAAAACTACAAAGTGAGGAATCCCAACACGGCTGCCTAGCCAGGGGACCGGACTTTACCAAAACAATGACTGGGTCATTATTATCCTGACTCATGGACACAGTGAGAGATAACTTATTAAAAACCCCTGCAAGCATCCTGTCCTGCTTGTTGCTTAGACAATGCCTAGTTCAGAGAACACTGGCCAATAAGCAGCAATTGGAGACTCTGATTCCCTAATTTGGGATGGAAACTGTTAGTTTTAAAAACTTACCTCATCCCTCATTGCCACCCTGAGGCTTAGCTCTCAGAGCCTAACTTTTGCACTGAACTGGTTCTCTGCTGGGCATTAAAACTTATGCTTAGCATATCAATCTTTGATGCCAGAGTCTAGATCCTTACTTTAACAAAGAAACTTCAAGGAAACTGCAGGAATTGTGGGCAGAGGTGAGATTCTACATGAAAGCGGCTGACCCTGATGAACAAGTTTCCCTCCTAAGCTGATTAAACTAACATCAAACCTCTTCCAAACAGGAAGATGTGAGAGGATCCTTAATATAATGAAGACTATCATAAATCAACAGCCAATATCATATGTAGAAAGGAATAGTTAGACACCACCACTCAAATTAGAAATAAAAAAGAGGGCTACCATTACCATTGTTATTTTCCTTAATTCTAAGATGCACTGCTTTTTACATCCTAACATTTCTGATAATGGAATATGAACTGCAGTATGTGTTTTAATATAGTGCCCCCGAGGCTGGGTGTGGTGGCTCACATCTGTAATCCCAGCACTTTGGGAGGCTGAGGCAGGCGGATCACAAGGTCAAGAGATTGAGACCATGGTGAAACCCTGTCTCTACTAAAAATACAAAAATTAGCTGGGCATGGTGGCACGTGCCTGTAATCCCAGTGACTCAGGAGGCTGAGGCAGGAGAATTGCCTGAACCCGGGAGGCGGAGGTTCCAATTAGCTGAGATCGTGCCACTGCACTCTAGACTGGCAAGAGAGCAAGACTCCATCTCAAATATATGTATATATATATAAAATATATACACGTATATATGTATATAAAATATATACACGTATATATGTATATAAAATATATACACGTATATATGTATACATACATATTTATATATAAGAGGACATGCTATTGATTTAATAACAGATTTGAGGGGCACTATATATACATATATAACAACAGCATGTCCTTACACTCAATGGTCTTAAAATCAAAGCAATATGGTATTTACACATGTTAAATATCTATATTAAATATATTTTCTACATATGAAAATTCTTACATATTCTACATTATAAAACAAAAATAAAAGATAAACTATTGAAAAAGAGATTGTTTGCAGACGATATCATCACAACCCTAGTTGATCCAAGAGGATCAACTAAAAAACTCTTAGAACCAACACCAGTCAAAGAGTATGGCTGAATATAAGAGAAATACATAAAACACAATAGCTTCTTTATATATAGGGAAAATTACCATATTCTTAATAGCAAATAAAACATTCAATTAAAAAAACATCTAGGAATAACCCTAAGAAATGTGAAGAGCTCACATGTGGAAAATTACAAAACTTTGCCAACGAATGTATGTCTTTTTTTTTTTTTTTTTTTTTGAGACGGAGTTTCGCTCTTGTTACCCAGGCTGGAGTGCAATGGCGCGATCTCAGCTCACCGCAACCTCCACCTCCTGGGTTCAGGCAATTCTCCTGCCTCAGCCTCCTGAGCAGCTGGGATTACAGGCACACGCCACCATGCCCAGCCAATTTTTTGTATCTTTAGTAGAGACGGGGTTTCACCATGTTGACCAGGATGGTCTTGATCTCCCGACCTCGTGATCCACCCGAAATGTATGTTTAAATAGAAGGACATACCAGTCTCAGATGTGATGGCAGAATACTTTATGAATGCTAATTAATACCCAATTAAATAATGATTTACTGTAAACACTATGAGGCTGGGGCAGTAAGGAGTGGATACCTGACAAAATGATTACTCTAAAGTTCAGATGCAACTGATAGGTCATTGGATGGGAATAAATAGATAAATAAAGTTCAAGTAAAAGAACAAACAAAATAGTTTTTAACAAGAATACAGCTGGGCCAGGCGCAGTGGCTCAGGCCTGTAATCCCAGCGCTTTGGGAGGCCGAGGCAGGTGGATCACGAGGTCAAGAGATCGAGACCTTCCTGGTCGACATGGTGAAACCTCGTCTCTACTAAAAATACAAAAAAAAAAAAATTTGCTGGGCATGGTGGCGCGTGCCTGTAATCCCAGCTACTCAGGAGGCTGAGGCAGGAGAATTGCCTGAACCCAGGAGGCAGAGGTTGCGGTGAGCCGAGATTGCGCCATTGCACTCCAGCCTGGGTAACACGAGCGGAACTCCGTCTCAAAAAAAAAAAAAAAGAAGACAGCTACGCTAATTTAACCAAGGCAGCACTGGTATAATGCAAGGGTGGAGCTTCAGACTAAGAGAAAAGAGCCACTTTCCCCCAAACAGAGCCTACAGTGTGCAGAAATCCAATGCATGATGAGGAACCAAAAACAGCAGTGAGGGGAAGAAGTGTTATTCAACAGATGGAGCTGGGCCAACTGATAGGCTATTTGGAAAAAAAAAAAGTCTGGAGTCTAGCCTTATATTAATAAGCCAAAACAAATTGCAAATGTATTAAAAGACTAAGTGTAAAAAAAAAAAAAATGAAACAAAGTCAGTGTGTACAACTTGATCCATTTCACAGCAATGAGGAAGAGGACTGATAACTGTTCACTGCAGATAAGTTTTACACTTCAAAAAAGTGACAGCCAGGTACAGTGGCTCAGGTCTATAATCCCAGCACTTTGGGACGCCAAGGCTTGTGGATCACGAGGTCAGGAGTTCAAACCAGCCTGGCCAAGACGGTAAAACCCTATCTCTACTAAAAATACAAAGAAAAAAAATTAGCCAGGCGTGGCAGCGGGTGCCTGTAGTCCCAGCTACCTGGGAGGCTGAGGCAGAGAATTGCTTGAATATGGAGGTGGGAGGTTGCAGTGAGCTGAGATCGCACCACGGCACTCCAGCCTGGGCAACAGAGCAAGACTCTGTATCAAAAAAAAAAATAAAAATGACATGATGTTTGAAAATGTTCATAGTAAAGAGCTTAAAAATATAAATCAGTAAGCAAATAATAATATACGGGAATCACAGTCACAACACATGTAGGTCAGAGTGTGTGTGTGTGTGTGTGTGTGTGTGTGTGTGTGTTTGCGCGCGCACACAGTACTCAGGCCAGCACCGTGGTTTTAGTTCTCACCACCACCTTATTAGACAGGTACACTATTATTGTCCCCATGTTACACCACGGAATAGAAGAGGAAACGGAGGCAGAACAAAGTCTGAAGTTGGAAGGCATCTTCAACAAGGTTATGCAGCCAGGAATTGGCAGAGGCAGGAATTCGGATGCAGGCACTTTGGCTTCCGAGCGGGTCCTCTCAGCCATTACGCTATCCTGTTCCCTCCAAAACTACAGTCCACAAACAGGCAATTCACAAAAAAGGAAGTGCAAGTGTGCGTCAAACATTTGGGCAAATAGTCAATCACATGATAAGTAAAGACATAAAAATGTAATATGATTTATGGTTTCATTCATACAATTAGCAATTAAACTACTCAGGCTGCTTGGGAACTCCACGGCTACCTTCACAATCTAATCTTGGATTCTAGGGATCCACCATGACCCCCTCCAAAATGTTCTCAAATCTGATTAGGTCATTGCCACCTCCCTTCTTTAAGCCTTTCTGTGGTTACTCATTTCTCTTAGAATAAAGGCCCAAGTCCCTAACAAAGTCTATGGTATGGCCCAACTTGGGGCCTAGCCCACCGTAAACAGTCTTCACAAAAAAACAGCTTCTGTCCCGTTTACCCAACAGCCACGTACCATTCTTGCAGCTTTGAAAAAGCCAAATCACACGCTGTTTTCTCCTCTAGTACTTACCCAGACAGCATAAAAAGTTTTAGTATCCATAACCCTAGACGGCTGTCTGTATACCTTATCATTAGTTGTATTACGTGTTTGATTAATCACATGTGTCTCGGGTAAACAGCAGTAGTCTTGTATCCCTGTGACCTAGCATACTGCCTTGGCTGTAGAAGGTACTCAACAAGTATTTGTCAGATGAATATACAGTAATGATCGAGAGAAAGAAAGAGGAGGTATAAAACAAAAAAATGAGCAAAGGAAGAGAATGAGGCATTCTCTTATAATGGTGGTAAGAATAAACTGATAGTTTCAACTTTTTAATAAAACAAATGGATAGGTCAGGCATGGTGGTTCATGCCTGTAATCCTAGCACTTGGGGAGGTTACCTGAGGTCAGGAGTTCGAGACCAGCCTGGCCAACATGGTGAAACTCCATCTCTACTAAAAATACAAAAATTAGCCAGGTGTGGTGGTGCACGCCTGTAATTGCAGCTACTCGGGAGGCTGAGGCAGGAGAATCACTTGAGCCTGGGAGGCGGAGGTTGCAGTGAGCCGAGATCGTGCCACTGCACTCCAGTCTGGGCAACAGAGTGAGACCCTGGTCTCAAAAAAAAAAAAGAAAGAAAAATTTGGACAATATGTGTCAAAAGCCATAAATATGTTCATTACTTTAATTAATAATCACTATTATTAACAATGTAATCATAAAACTAAGTAATTAATAATATAAATGCAATTAATAATACCACTCATAAAAATCAGCCTTGAGGAAGATAGTTTAAAATTTGGTATGAACATTATGTTCATTACAGTATTGTTTGCAACAGCAAAAAACTAAAAAGTTTTAATGTTAAAACTGGAGACATGGTTAAGAAGTCTCCTATAGTCAGGAATTATATAACACATTAAAAAGTGATATTTACAAAGAGTTAATGCTATGGGAGACGTTAATTTCAAAAGTGGAAAGAATATAAAATTATAAATAGTGAACTCTTGCATCTTTGAAAAACAGTATGTATAAGAGGCAGCTAGTGCTGGTGGCCTACTCTAAAACGATGCCTCCCTTTCTGAGAGTTGCCCTGATTCTGTCCACTTTCCTAAGAAGGCCAAGTTCCCTCCCCAGGCCTAGAGGAAGGATGTTGATTAATCTAATTTAATCCAGAATTGAGTATCAGTCCTTTTGTCAGTGATACACGTGATACATTTGTGGCCAGCAAACCACAAAAACAATCTGTCTGAGGCTGTCTGAGAGAAGGGCTTCTCGCTGGGAATAAGCGGTGTCCAGAGGATGGCAAGGCAGAGGGCCGGAACACTGCTGGGTTGCTGAATCAACCATCATGTGTGTGAACTACTCTATCTGTGGGCAAACCAACACAGCACTGCGTGAAAGACCTAAACACTCATGATGATGTTTGAGAAGCAAGTTAACCTGTGATTTTATTGACTTTTTTTTTTTTGAGACAGAGTTTTGCTCTTGTTACCCAGGCTGGAGTACAATGGCGCAATCTCAGCTCACCGCACCTCCACCTCCTGGGTTCAGGCAATTCTCCTGCCTCAGCCTCCTGAGTAGCTGGGATTACAGGCACACGCCACCATGCCCAGCTAATTTTTGTATTTTTAGTAGAGACGGGGTTTCACCATGTTGACCAGGATGGTCTGGATCTCTTGACCTCATGATCCACCCGCCTCGGCCTCCCAAAGTGCTGGAATTACAGGCTTGAGCCACTGCACCCGGCGATTTTATTGACTTTTTAACAGCTTTCTGTAATTTTTAAGTTCTTTTTAATAATAAAGCATGTATCATCCTCAAAATAAGAAAAAGGTTAATAAGAACAAAAAATAACTACTTACTGCATGAACCTTGCCCTTATGAAGCTCACAGTCTAGCAATGGGAACAGCCATGTAAATAACTGATTAGAATGTGATAAAACCACAATGGGATGCCACTTCACAGCTACAGAATGGCTAAAATATAAAAGACTCCCAGTACCTAATGTTGGTGAGGATATGGAAGAAACTAGCATTTTTGTCTACTGTGGGAGGATAAAATGGTACTACCATTTGGGAAAACTGTAAGGCAGTTTCTTCTAAGGCCAAACCCAGCAATTATACTCCTGGGTACTTACCCAAGAAATATGGCCACAAAGACTGGTACAAGAACGTTCACTGAACCAGGGGCTGGAGGATGGGGGAAAAGAGGAAACATTTGTGGCTAGCAAATGTATATCCATTTTTCTTCAATGGATATAGAGTTTTAGATCTGCAAGATGAAAAAGTTCTGGAGCTCTGATGCGCAACAACGTGTCTATACCTAACACTACTGAACTATACGCTAAAAAAATTGTTTAAGATGGTAAATTTCATGTAATGTATTTTACCACAATAAAAAACAGGAAACAAACTGTTCATAGAGCTTTATTCTTAAGAGCCCCAAACTGGAACAACCCAAATGTCAATCAACTAATGAATGAACTAATGAATAAATAACTTGATGCATATTCACGCAATGGATACTGACACGTGCAACACGGTTGATCCTCAATGAGAGAAGCCACGCACAGAAGCACATACTGACATGAAACTTCAGAACACGCAAAACTAATCTATAGTGATAAATATCAGACATCAATAGTTGGCCTTTGGGCGTAGTGGTGACTAGAAAGGAGCACAGGGGAACTTTCTGAGGTAATAAAAATGTTTTATTTCTTGATTTGGATAAATGGTATATATTTTTGTCAAAATGCATTGAGAGGTACACATTAACTCTTTGCACATAGGTACACATGGCTATAACCCCATGAAAAAAATCTTAAGTAAATAGTGAGGAAGGGGAACTGGAAGAGGCTGAAATTGTCATCTTGGCTACACGCTGAAAAGCTGTTGCCAAGCACGAGTGCCTCTTCAAATCAGACAGCCACACATAAATATATTCTCATGCAGCAATTTATGGAAACGCTAAGAACACTAAAATTGTGATATATGTGAATCTTAGTTTTGTCAAGCAAGTTTCTTGCTATTCTGATAAATTATTTAAAAAGGAAAAAATATATAAGTACAGTAATATAAACATCCTTAAAATAAAACATAGACCTTTAATTAAAACTGATTTTATTTAGAATAATACACTATCTTCATCAAATATCTTGTTAAAATCTGAAATAAAACTGAAGCTAGCTTTTCAAAAGTCATATTAAAAATAAAAACCATAAAAAAACTAGAATACAGAATGAGGAAAAAATCTTTTTATGCTCACAAGCAAAAGAAGAAATCAAAAAGGATAAAATTTATCTACAAAAGAATGAAAAATAGATTTATATTTTTAATGATAAAGCCAAAATTAAATGGCAAACAGTAACTAAAAAATATTCACTGCACATAAAGTTGTTTTCTTTTCACAATGAGGACAAAGTCACAGTTTTTAGAATATTAGTATATTTAAAAAGTACTTAAAAAATCACTGGCTGGGCACCAGTGGCTTACGCCTGTAATCCCAGCACTTTGGGAGGCTGAGGTGGGAGATTCACCTGAGGTCAGGAGTTTGAGACCAGCCTGGCTAATGTGGTAAAACCCCATTTCTACTAAAAAGATAAAAAATTAGATGGGCATGGTGGCGCATGCTTGTAATCCCCGCTACTCGGGAGGCTGAGGCAGGAGAATCACTTGAACCCAGGAGGTGGAGGTTGCGGTGAGCCAAGACTGTACCATTGCACTCCAGCCTGGGCAACGAGCAAAACTCTGTCTCAAAAAAAAAAAAATAAATAAATAAATCACTTAAACACAATAAGTGAATAGACAAAACATTAACCAAGAATTTAAAAAGTAGAAATAAAAGTGGCTTACGTATGGGTAAAAAGGGTTACAGTTATTATTAATTATAATAATTAATTATAATAAAAATGCAAATTAAAGTAAGATGCTATTTCAAATTTAGCTAAGATTTTCCTTTTTCAGTAGAATATTCAGTTCTGGAGAGGAGGGTAGGGCGAGGGAGAGGCACAACTGCTGAGGGCAGTGGAAACTGGTATTCAGCTTTTAGGAAGGTACTGCAGCTAGGCTGAAACTGGAGCTTGGGTGTTTGCAGTAAGTGCAGGGTTAAATAATAACGCTGACATTTCAAGTCTTTATTTGTATAAGAAGTACTGTTTTATTGTTGTCAAAAGAAAGAAAGGGTATTTTTTCCCTGTCTTCATTTATTGAGGGGTGGATATGGTGTGGCTGGGGTTCCCGGAGAGAAGGCGTAAGTAACATGTAACCAGGAAGATGGGTGTTCTGTAGGGTCCTGAGGATGTGGGTTTAAGCCCTCCCTGGGAGAGGGTTGAAAACAGATGCTTGACTAGCCCATGTCCTGAAGAGCAGAGTGGGCTGAGCCACTGGTTCCCCACCGGGTTCTGCCACATACCCTATGGCAGAGCACGGCCGAGTTAGGGTGAAGGCCAGACAGTGGCGATCAGACGTAGTATGTTATATTCATTAGCTATGGCTGTAAAAACCCGAGGAAAGGGCAGGGACGAGACATACAGCAGGCCGTTAGCTCTACTTCTGGAGGGAGAGATGAACTAGACGCACAGCTGTCTTATTTCTGTTCTTGAATGTTTTGGAATTTAAAAAGAAAAAAAGTTTTAAAGTTCACAACCCTTGGTCCCCAAACTCCAGTCCGACAGTGAGTTCCTATTTATAAAGGACTAAGAACAGTGCCTGTTACCTTGTAAGTGCTCAAATAAATGTTCTTAAAAGTAAATGCTCCAAGGAAAGGGCCTGAAAAATAAAAGCCTTAATATACAACCTAGCAAAGTTCAGAAGGGTTTGAAAGGAGTGAAGCATCATACAGGGTAGAATTTCCAGCTGGAGACTCCTTGGGCCTGACCTCCGCAGGTTCGAACACATATGGGAAGAGGTGTTCTGCCTTCCTGGGATGACCCACGGTACTCAAGTTTCAGACCTTCACAGTGAGAAGTGTATCTATCATGCAGATTCGAGTGTTCATCAACATAATGCCAGCATTTTCTTCCTGTGGGAAGATTTTCATTCATGCATTTAATAAACATTTACTGAACACATACTATGTGCCAGGCACTGTCCTAGGCTTCAGGATAGTTTTGTTTTGCTTTGATAACAAACAAAGAAAATTCCTTTACACACTGTCTCTCATGAAGCTAAGGAGAGACAGTTAATGAGGAGAGGCAGGTAAGAAATAAATAAATAAACAATGTCAGTTATGAGTGCTATGAAGACAAATAATGCTAGCTAAGGGTAGGAGACAAGGAATACAAAGCAAAGGGTACTCTGTCCTCAAGGGGCTCTCAGTCTAGTGGGGAAATGACCAAGAAACAGACAATTATCAAATAGAAACAAAATCTACAAGGGGGTTATGCTCAGGTGTTTATGGGAACAGAGGAGGGATGCCTAGCTCATGAAGGAAGGTGTCAAGGAAGGCTTCTGGGAAAAGCATGACCTGAATCTACAAGGATCATCCAGATGAAGCAGCGGGGAAGGGCAACCCAAACAGCAGATGCAAGTGTACAGAAAGGATGGAGAGCACATCATGGATGCTACAATGAATTCCATGTTTGATGGGCAAACACAACGCACTGGATTCATTCCAGTTGGAAGGCTCTAGAAGGACCCCCAGAAGTGAGATAAGAGCACACACGCAAGCACGTGTGTGCAGACACACACCCTGCAGTAGTCATGTGCCGGCTCTGCCTGCCCAGGACCTCCACACTTCCCCATCCCATATGGCTACGGAGGAGCAGTTCACTTCCCCATCCCAGGAGTGAGCCTATGCTGCACATCTGTCCAATCGTGGTCTCCCTGCTTCCTTGTCAGCAATGATTAGTTCATAATGCTAAAAGACAGCCATCAGGTCACAGGCTTGGCCCTGCCGAAAAGGAGCTTTTCCAGTATGTATAGAGAAAGCAGCAAGAGAGAATGAGGCCAATAAAGAAAAAGGAGCCAAAAAGGGATGGGCCAAGAAAGCCCTGGTGACATTATTTGAGCCCCAGGATCCAGCCATGCCTGAAGCTTGTTTTGGACTTTCTAGTTAAATAATCAAAGAGAGGAAAAACTCTTTTCTTGCTTAAGTTAGTTTACGCTGGGTTTGTGCCACTTGCAACTAGATGAATATACAGCCCTTTTGGAGAAGAGCTTCATTCTGTGTGCGCGAGGCAAGAGGTGGTACAAAAGGAAAGGGAGGCTGATGGCAAAGGGTCTCACCTAGTAAGTCTGATCGAGATGGTGAAATAGGTGGCTTCAAGGTAACCAGGGGGTATCGAAGCAGCAACTAGAGCTCCTTGGGTGGAGGAACTGAGGGGTGTGTATGTAAGTCACAGTCTACAGGGATGGGTTATATAAATTTTCTATGTTCCTAATAGTTCACTTTACAACCATAAGTCACCTTTAAACATCTTTACAACACAGAATAGCTCATCAGAAACCCCAGGAATAGCATCTGTTTAAAACTATACTGTGAATGCACATTAGTCACAGATCTTTCCCAACTACTTAATTTGAGACAAACTTAATATTTTGAACTCTTTATCCCTGATGTTAAACAATCATCTAGTGCTCTCCAGAAAACTCAAGCAGCTATACCCATCAAGGTCCACGTCTAACAGATGTTATAGCAAAACAAATTGCTCTGTCTCAAGAGATTATCACAGAAGCCCAAAAACTCAGATTCTGTTGTTCACATATTTGAGAACTCTAATCAGTTGGTCACAGATAATACTACCAATCTTGGTCTGAAACAGAGCTTCAAATCTTTAAATCCATAAGTCAGAAAAATGCTCATATTACAGTGTGTTATAGTATAAAAATAGCTGGCTTAAGGACCCTTTGTGTAATAAGCACTGGGCCTCCTTCTGGCAGAAATAACAATGCCTCAAGATTTCTTCTTTTTTCCACAAGCATTTTCCGAATACCTACTGTGTGCCCATGATCCCAGCACTGTGTGCCCATGAGCCTTTCCTTTTTTGCTCTGGGTGAAAAGGCCAAATCTCAGTTCATATCTGAACAATGCTGAGTAAAATGTAAAATAAAGGATAATGTATCGTTGGACAATTTGAGATGTTATTCTTGCAGCCAATGCTGGCCCACTAAACTCTGCTTGGGCCTCCTTTCCCCACCACACCAGGTTCACATGGCCAGGACACTAGTCACTGAGAAAGAGCAAGACTCAAATCACATAGCCTGATGGGCTGGCTTCAAGTTCCAGCTCTGCCGTTAACTAGTGTCAGGACCTTAGCCAAGATTCACTTCTGCGTCTGTAAAATGAGGATAATGCTGAATGCACTAAGTTGCTGGAGGGATAATATAAGTTAGTGTATGTAAAGTGCTTGACAGTGTCAGGTACACAGCAAATGCTATATAAAGAGAAGCTATTGGCTGGGCACGGTGGCTCACGTTTGTAATCCCAGCACTTTAGGAGGCGGAGGCGGGCAGATCACTTAGGTCAGGAGTTCGAGATCAGCCTGGCCAGCACGGCGAAACCGGTCTCTACTAAAAATACAAAAATTAGCCAGGCATGGGCCAGGTGCAGTGGTTTATGCCTGTAATCCCAGCACTTTGCAGGGCTGAGGCAGGTGTATCGCCAGAGATTAGGAGTTTGTGACCAGCAGGGCCAACATGGTGAAAACCTGACTCTACTAAAAATACAAAAATCAGCCAGGCGTGGTTGTGTGCTCCTGTAATCCCAGCTACAAGGGAGGCTGAGGTGGGAGAATCACTTGAACCCAGGAGGCTGAGGTTGCAGTGAGGCAAGATCCTGCCACTGCACTCCATCCTGTTCGATGAATAAGACTCCGTCTCAAACAAAATAAAAAAAGAAAGAAAAGAAAAAATTAGCCGGGCATGGTGGTGCACATCTGTGATCTCAACTACTCAGGAGGCTGATGCAGGAAATCACTTGAACCCAGGAGAGGGAGGTTGCAGTGAGCTAAGATACTGCCATTGCACTTCAGCCTGGTCAACATGGCGAGACTCTGTCTCAAAATTTTTTTTAAAAAAATGAGAAGCTATAATTAATAAAGTGAGTTTTTTGGGTTTTTTTTTGAGACAGATTTTTGCTGTCATTGCCCAGGCTGGAGTGCAATGGTGGGATTTCGGCTCACTGTAACCTCTATCCTCTGGGTTCAAGCGATTCTCCTGCCTCAGCCTCCTGAGTAGCTGGGATCACAGACATGTACCATCAAACCCGGCTAATTTTTATATTTTTAGTGGAGATGGGGTTTCACCACGTTGGCCAGGCTGGTCTCGAACTCCTGAGCTCATGTGATCCACTTGCCTTGCCCTCCCAAATTGCTGGGGTTACAGGTGTGAGCCACCACGCTCCGCCTTAAGTGAGATCTTAACGTCTTTGCAGTTCTAGAGTTTCACGAAGTATACAGTAGAGAGATTATGGATTTTGAGATTTCTCCCACCACCACCACTCCCAAGTCTGCTTATCATATCTGGCAGAATAACAAACATCCAAAATAGCAAAAAGTTGCCCTGCTTCTCAAGCAGCTGTACCAATAGGAAACCTTCAGCAAGTGAGCAAGTTCAAGCGCCTGGGTACTGGGCCCTTACTAATAATAGCTAGGCACTTCGAATTCTGACAGCCCAGCAAGGTAGATATAATTATCCTCATTTTGTAGATAAGCCCAAGTAAGAGTGGAGAGGTTAAATAACTCATTCAAGGTCAAATAGCTGCTAAGTGGCCGACCTCCCCCAAAGTTCATGTCCTCTTTCCACTCTATTTCCCTGCTTCCATACAGCAAGCACTCAACTGTTAGTAAATAATGAACAAGATATTTCAAGATCTTTAAAAGGATGAGAACAAAGTTTCTCCAGTAGAGAAAGAAGTTGGCATCTTCTCTGCTCGCAAAGACCTGCTCTAGCAAACCTGCTTCCTTCTCTAGCAACAAACCACTGCGTAGGCCTCTGTTTGCAAGTCTCCTCCCGTAGCAGCCTAGGCTCTGCACCCTCCTCTAACTGCACGCTTGGGTTCCTCCACATAAACATTCAATATCCAATGACAGGTATCCCTTTTTGGAAGGCAAGTTTCCCAAACTCTGACAGCAACACGAAACACCTGGGGCCGGCTTACCCCCTAGTGGGGCCCCCAAATCAAGCTAAACAGAGAAAGAAGGGGAGGTGACGCAACAAGGCCTCCTGCACCAGGCCAGACAGAGGCTGAGCGCGGCCGCCGTGACCCCGCAGGGGGCTCTCCACAGTGGCCGCCTACGCCTTGCCTGTGGAAGGCACGCCAGGGTGGCGATGCTATCTCTGAGATCAAGGGCCGTTTCTAATGCAGTTTGGGGGAGAGGGCGCAGCAAAGGGCGTACCGGGCGAGTCCCAAGCGCCTCGCTCTCCAGTTACTCTCCGAGGCGGGGGAGTCAGCAAGAGGGAAACAAGGGCCTTTGGTACCCAGCTGTTGGGCTCCGGCTGGCACGAGCGCCGGAGCATCCGTGCGCAGCCTCTGCCGCCCACACCCGAGCACACACAGGCGAACACACGGGCGCACACACACGCACACAAGTACACCAGCCCTGGGCGTCCGCCTCCCGGAAGGCTGCCGAGCTCTGCCACTGCGCCCCTACCAGACGGGTCCCCACCCAGCCCTGCGGCCACCCTCAGTGCCCCGCCGGGGCGGCCCCGCGCTTCCCCTAATATCAACGCCAGAGACTGGAGAGGCCGCAAGGGCCAGCCCGGGTAGGTGTGGCCGAGAAGGTCGGAGCCTCTTACCGGGTCTTGCCTTTCCTCGGGACACTGCCGGACACCCTGAGGCTGGCACTGCCGCCGAGACCCTCCCCCGCCCTCCCCCACCACGTAGCCCTCTCTACCTTCAGTCGGGAATCAATGGTCTGGTCGCAGATTGGTGACATCATTGGCGCGCCGGGCGTGGGAGGAAGTACCACGTGATTCTACCGTCTTTTGTTTGCGCTCTAGGAAAGCGAAGGTTTTGTTGCTAAGTCTTCCGTTTTTTGACGTTATGTTAATACCGCTATTTTGGGTACGGTAGAGAGTAGGTACTTGGGTTTAGGATGCAGCATTTTTGTCCATGGCCTTGATTAAACTCCTTCTTAGTCGTTCATAACGTGGTTGGGCCGGAAGGCCTGAGAAGGTACGTAGGTACAATCCTCTTTTAAGAAACAGACCACATAATTAGCCAATAATACGTTATAAGCAGTAGTCCTTGAATTGCCCGTTTAAATTAAATTAAACTAGTTCATTTTTAAAGTAATATAATGAATACTTCCTTTAACTTGACACGCTAATCAAGAACTAAAATATTACCGATTAACTTTGATCAGCTTGTAAGTGGTCCCTGTTTTCTGCCACTGCCTCTCCATCAGAAGTAACCCCCATCCTGAATTTGTGTTTACACAACTATTATATTGCTTTATTTTCGCATTTATATATATTACTAAGCAATGCATTTTTACTTTTCTTAGTTTTGTGTGTGTTTCCAAACTTTCATCTAGAGGCCTGGGCCTGGTACATTTTTTTTACAAACGTGTTATTAATATTCACCTTTCTTGACTGAAGTTACATTTTGTTTATTTTCACTGCTACATAACAATCCATTATGTACCATAACTTATCCATTCTCCAGCTGCCAAATCTTTGTGCAATTTCCAGTCTGTTGCTATTTCCAACAGTGTTGGAAATCAGCATTGCTTTGTGGTACCCCTGTGCAAAAATGTCTCTTGGGTATATTTACCTAGGAATAGAACTGATAGGACTTGGAATTTCAGTACTCCACTTTATATGATTATAGTGCATAATTTTTACCCAAACTGGTTGTACCAGTTTATACTCCTCCCAGCATCCACATCTTCTCTAACACCTCAGATTTCTTGGTTTTTGCTAATGCAAAGGGAGTTAAATGATCTCAAACTGGCCTTATTGAGGTTAAGCATCTCTTTTAGATATTTATTGTCCATCTGTAGTTTCTCTTCTGTGAAATATCGGTGTAGGGCATTTGAGGGATTTTAGGTCTGAGTAAGGAAAAATATATGACCAGGAGGTGGCATAGTAGCACACTCAAGCTTTATTTGTGTGAGCTTTGACACGTTTGCATTTAGAGAAAGGCCCTCACCTCATGAGAAGATCCAGAGATTAGGAGTGGAGGGGAATCATCCAAAATGGGAAGAGAGAAGGAAACTTCCAGAACAGAGCGGGCTTACCAGGTCTAGGTGATGTTCAGCAGCCAAGTCTCTGTTTCAGAAAGTTCCCAAGGGCAGCCTTAAATTAGAGTCTTCATAAACCACAGGATTTATCCTATCTATGACTAACAGATGTTGGGCACAGTTTTATGAGGTATACAAAGCTGGCAAGCAGCTCTAAATGCCTAAAAATCTGCTTATTTGGGTTATATTTAAAACACCTGGATGGGCCGGGCGCGGTGGCTCAAGCCTGTAATCCCAGCACTTTGGGAGGCCGAGGCGGGTGGATCACGAGGTCAAGAGATCGAGACCATCCCGGTCAACAAGGTGAACCCCGTCTCTACTAAAAATACAAAAATTAGCTGGGCATGGTGGCGCGTGCCTGTAATCCCAGCTACTCGGGAGGCTGAGGCAGGAGAATTGCCTGAACCCAGGAGGCGAGGTTTCGGTGAGCCGAGATCGCACCATTGCACTCCAGCCTGGGTAACAAGAGCGAAACTCCGTCTCAAGAAAAAAGAAAATAGGATTTGAAAAATTCAAAAGAAGGCAAGAAGGAGAGAAAAAGAAATACAGAATAGGTGAGAAATATAGGAAACAATAAATAAGATAGATTTTAAGCCCAAATATATCAGTAATTACGTAAACTCAGATGGACTAAAAAGTTGAATTAAAGAGGAAGATTGTCACACTAGATTTTAAAAAACACACACAACTATATGTTGATTATAATAAACACATCTTAAATATAAGGACACAGAAAGGTTGAAAGCAAAAGGATAAAAAAATAGATATAATACAAATTCCGAACAAAAGGAAGCAGATGTACCATAAAGACTTTAATGTATAAAGCAAGATAAGAAGTAAAAAAACAGCCTGGGCAACATGGTGAAACCCCACATCTATGAAAAAAACACAAAAATGTGCCACCACACCCAGCTAATTTTTGTTTTATTTCATAGAGATGGGGTTTCACCATGTTGCCCAGGCTGGTGCTGCAAATACAATATTTTGTTGTTTTTTATTGCTGCATAGTATTCCATGGTGTATATGCACCACATTTTTGTTATCTAATCCCCTGTTGATGGGCACCTAGGGTGATTCCATGACTATGCCATTGTTTGCAATTATTATTATAGCACAGCTTTCAGTTTAGACATGCCTCCTCCTCCTCCTCGCTCTATTCCTTCACCTTTTGGTTCTTCGTAGACTTTATTTTTTAGAGCAGTTTTTGATTTACAGGAAAACTGAGCAAAAGGCACAGAGATTTCCCGTGGGAAACCCCATTCCCCCATACATGCATAGCCTACTCCCTGTTAACATCCTCCACCAGAGTAACACATTGGTTATAATTAATGAACCTACACTGATACATCATTTATTACCCAAAGTCCACAGTTTACATCGGCGGCACTTCGGTGTTGTACATTCTGTGCGTTTGGACAGATGTATAATGATGTATGTTACCATTACATTATCAAAGAAAGTAATTTCGCTGCCCTAAAAGTCGTTCGTGCTCCATGGATTTACTCTCCCTCACTAACAACCACCAGCAACCACTGACCTTTCCACTGTCTCCATAGTTTTGCCCTCTCCAAAATGTCATAGATTTGGAATTATACAGAATGTAGACTTTTCAGATTAGCTTCTTTGACTTAGTAATATGAATTTAAGTTGCTTTCATGTCTTTTCATGGCTTAATAGCTTATTTCTTTTTAGTGTTGAATAATATTCCCTTGTCTGGATGTACCACAACTTATCCATTTGTTTATCTGCTGACAGACATACTAATTTATCTACTGACAGACATATTGGTTGCTTCCAAAAAGATTGGAAATGATGAATAAAGCTGCTATAAACATCTGTGGGCAGGTGTCTTAGTCTGCTTTCTGCTGCGGCAACAGCCTACTACAGACTGGGTAGCTTATAAACAATAGAAGTTTATTTGGCTCATGATTTTGGAGGCTAGCAAGTTCAAAAGCATGGCATTGGCATCTGGTGAGGGCCTTAGGGCTGCATCATCTCATGGTGGAAGGTAAAAGGGCAGAAAGGCACACACAAGAGTGAGAGGGAAAGATGGCCAAACTCATTCTTTTTATTTTTATTTTTTTTAGAGATAGAGTTGTGCTCTGTCACTCAGGCTGGAGTGTAGCGGTGTAATCATAGCTCATTGTAACCTCAGTGCCTAGACTCAGGTGATCCTTCTGCCTCAGCTTCCTGGGTAGGTGGAACTATAGGTGCATGCCAACACATGCAGTTAATTTTTTTCTTTAACTTTTTGTAGAGACAGGGTTATATTGCCCTGCCTGCAATGGATTCAAGTTCCTGTTGCTTCACGGCCTTGTCAGTGTTCTTGACTTTGGCTGTTCTAATGGAGGTATAGCGGTATCTTGTTTTAATTTGCATTTCCCCAAAGATACGACGCTCAGCATCTGCTCAAATGCTTACTTGTCATTCGTGTATCTTCTTTGGTGAGATGTCTGTTGCAGTCTTTGGCCCTTTTTATGTTTCTTTATTTTCAATTGACACGTAATAATTGCACATACCAATGAGGCACATGTGATATTTCAATACATGTTTACAATGTGTAATGATCAAATGAGGGTCTCGTTTTTAGCTGGGTTGTTTATTTTTTGATTACTTCATTTGAAGAATTCTTTGTATATTTTGGATAACAGTCCATTAGATGTGTCTTTTGTAAATATTTTCTCCTAGTGTGGTTTCTGTCTTTATTTTCTTGACAGTGTCTTTCACAGAGTAGAAAGTTTTAATTTTAACAAAAGTTCAGCTTATTAATTCTTCCTTTCAAGGATTGTCCCTTTGATGTTGTATCTGAAAAGCCATTGCCAAAACCTAGGTCACCTAGATGTTTTCCTATATTATCTTCTTGGACTATTACACTTTTAAAAGTTGTTACAGCTTTGCACTTTGTATTTAGATTTATGGTCCATTTTGAGTTAATTTTTGTAAAGTCTGTGTCTAGATTCTTTTCTTTTGTTTTTTCTTCCTGCGGATGTCTACCTATTCCAGTATCATGTGTTGAAAAGGCTATCTTTTCTCCATTGTATGCCTTTGCTTCTCTGTCAAAGATCAATTGACTATATTTTTATGAGTCTATTTCTGGGTTCTCTATTCTGTTCCATTGATGTATTTGCCTTTTTACCCCCCGATATCACACATCTTTTTCCTTTTTTTTTTTTTAAGATGGAGTTTTGCTCTTGTTGCCCGGGCTGGAGTGCAATGGCATGATCTCGGCTCACCGCAACCTCTGCCTCCCAGGTTCAAGCAGTTCTCCTGCCTCAGCCTCCAAGTAGCTGGGATTACAGGTATGTGCCACCATGCCTGGCTAATTTTGTATTTTTAGTAGAAATGGGGTTTCTCCATGTTGGTCAGGCCGATCTTGAAGTCCCAACTTCGGTGATCCGCCCGTCTCCACCTCCCAAAGTGCTGGGATTACAGGCGTGAGCCACCGATCCTGGCCTGATATCACACATCTTAATTATTGAAGTAAAGTCTGGTAATATCAGACCCTCGACTTTTTTCTTCTCCTTCAATATTGTGTTAGCTACTCTGGTTCTTTTGCCTCTCTGTATAAACTTTAGAATCAGTTTGCCAATATCCACAAAATAACATGTTGAGATTTTAATTGGCAGTTCAGTGACTCTGTAGATAAAGGTTGCTTTTATTTTTGAATGTTGGGCTTTTACTCAGCTACTTTTTTTTTTTTTTTTGAGACAGGATCTCACTTTGTCAGCCAGGCTGGAGTGCAGTGGAATGATCTCAGGAGCCCTCCCTCTCCGGGGCTCAAACAATTCTTCCCACCTCAGCCCTCCAAGTAGTGGGGACTACAGGCATGTGCCACCATGCCTGGCTAATTTTTGTGTGTTTTTGGAAGAGACCGGGTTTTACCATGTTGCCCGGGCTTGTCTCAAATGCCTGAGCTCAAGAGACCCTCCCAAACTGGCCTCCAAAAATGCTGCTTTACAGGTGTGAGCTACCACACCTGGTCTCAGATACCTAATTTAATTATCTTATTAGTCATAGTCATTTTTTTTTTGAGACGGAGTCTCGCTCTGTCTCCCAGACTGGAGTGCAGTGGCACAGTCTCGGCTCACTGCAACCTCCACCTCCGGGTTCAAGCAATTCTCCTGCCTCAGCCTCCTAAGTAGCTGGGATTACAGGCACGCACCACTATGCCCGGCTAATTTTTTGTATTTTTTAAAATTAGAGATGGGCTTTCACCATGCTGGCCAGGCTGGGCTCGAACTCCTGACCTCGTGATCTGCCCACCTCGGCCTCCCAAAGTGCTGGGATTAGAGGCATGAACCACCGTGCCCAGGCAGTCATTGTAATTTTTTAATGGATTCTTTTGGTGTTTCTGTGTAGACAGTATTGTCCAGAAGCAGTGATTATTTAGTCTCTTCCCATTTCACTTCCCCTCTCTTTCTCCCTCTCTCTTGGTCTTATAACATTTTCTGGGATCATCAGTAAAACCTAGTGGTGATTTTTGTTCATTCCATTTATTTAGCAGAATTTATTGAGCTCCCACTATGTATTAGGCATAATTTTACCTGCTGAGGACACAGCTGTGAAAAAGAGAATCGGAGTACCTGCCCTGATGAAAACTGTACTTTGGTTAGGAGCAGGAAAAGACAGAAAAAAAAATAAATGAACATTTAATTTCAGGTAGTATCATGAAGAAAAATCAAGCCGAAGAAAGAGAAAGACGGTTTTATTTATCCATTTTGTGTTGCTATAAGGGAACTTTAACCTGAGGTTGAGAAATTTATCAAGAAAAGAGGTTTATTTGGCTCATGGTTCTGCAGGCTCTACAAGAAGCATGCCGTAAGCATCAGCTGCTGGCGAAGGCTTCAGGAGGCTTCCACTCATAGCCAAAGGTGAAGGGGAGCAGGCCTGTCACATGGTGAGACAGGGAGCAAGCGTGAGAGGAGGAGGTGCCGTGCTCTTTTAAACTCCCAGCCTTCATGAGAACTAAGAGTGAGAACTCAGTCATCACTGAGGGGATGGACCCTCACCATTCATGAGGGATCTGCCCCCATGACCCAAACACCTCCACCAGGCCCTGACTTCAACTATGGGGCTCCAATTTTGACATGAGATTTGAAGAGGACAAATATCCACACTATAGCAACATCATATCCATTTTTCTTCTTTAAAAAATAGCCTTATGGACCAGGCGCGGTGGCTCACACCTGTAATTCCAGTACTTTGGAAGGCCAAGGTGGGCGGATCACTTGAGGTCAGGAGTTTGAGACCAGCCTGTCCAACACGGTGAAACCCTGTCTCTACTAAAAATACAAAAACTAGCCAGGCATGGTAGCGGGCACCTGTAATCCCAGCTACTCAGGAGGCTGAGGCAGGAGAATCACTTATACCCAGGAGGCAGAAGTCGCAGTGAGCTGAGATCACACCACTGCACTCCAGCATGGACGACAGAGTGAGACTCCGTCTCAAAAAAAAAAAAAAAAGCAAAAAAAAGCTTTAGGTAGATATGATTTACACTCCATAAAATTTATCAGTTTAAAGTACACAATTCAATATTTACATAGTTCTGCAACCATCACTCATAATCTAGACTCAGAATATTTTCATCAATTCCCAAAGAAACCCCATACCCTTAGAGATCATTCCTTGGTCCCACCAAACCAACCTTTCCCCAGTCCTCAGCAACCACTAATATAGTTTGAGTCACTATAGAGTTGTCTATTCTGAAGGTTTCATATAAATAAAATTACGCAAGATGAGGTTTCTCTTTGTTTGTTTTTTTGTTTTGTTTTGTTTTTTGAGATGGAGTCTTGCTCTGTTGCCCAGGCTGGAGTGGGCACAATCTTGGCTCACTGCAACCTCCACCTCCCAGGTTCAAGCAATCCTCCTGCCTCAGTCTCCTGAGTAGCTGGCATCACAGGCTTGTGCCACCACACCTGGCTAATTTTTGTACTTTTAGTAGAGACGGGCTTTTGCCATATTGGCCAGGAGGTCTTGAACTCCTGCCCTCAGGTGATCTGCCCACCTCAGCCTCCCAAAGTGCTGAGATTGTAGATGTGTAAAAAGTGAGATCTTAACCTCTTTGCAGTTACAGAATTTTATGAACTGTACAGTAGAGAGATTATGGATTTTGAGATTCCCCCCACCCTCTACTGTGCCCTGATTGTTTGTTTGGTTTTGACACAGGGTCTTGCTCTGTCACCCAGGTTGGAGGGCAGTGGTGCGATCTCGGCTCACTGCAATCTCAGCTTCCCCTGACTCAAGCGATCCTCCTACCTCAGCCTTCCAAGTAGCTGGAACTACAGGTGCAGGCCACCATTCCTGGCTAATCTTTGTATTTTTTGTAGAGATGGGGTTTCACCATGTTGTCCAGGTGGGTCTTGAACTCCCAGACTCAAGCCATCTGGCTGCCTCAGCCTCCCAGAGTGCTGGGATTTCAGGCGTCAGCCACAGCACCTGGCCCTACGTCAGTATTTCATTCCTTTGTAATACTTAATAGTATTCCATTGTGTAGATATGCCAGATTTTGGTTAGTCTTTCATCTGATCATGGAACTTTGGGTTGTTTCTACTTTTTGGCCATTATGTATAATGCTGCTATGAATATTTGTGTATGAGTTTTTAAGTAGACATATTTGTATTTCTCTTGGAGTAGATAGCTAGGAGTAGAATTTTACAGTCATATGATACTTCTATGTTTAACATTTTGAGGGTGGGTGCAGTGGCTCATGCCTGTAATCCCAACACTTTGGGAGACTGAGGTGGGTTGACCACTTGAGGTCAGGAGTTCGAGACTAGCCTGGCTAACATGGTGAAACCCATCTCTACCAAAAATACAAAAATTAGCCAGCGGTGGTGGCAGGCGCCTGTAATCCCAGCTACTCAGGAGGCTGAGGCTCAAGAATCACTTGAACCCAGGAGGCAGAGGTTGCAGTGAGTTGAGATCATGCCACTGCACTCCAGCCTGGGTAACAGAGTGAGACTCTGTCTCAAAAACAGACAAAAAACATTTTGAGGAATTGCCAAAGTGTTTTCCAAAATGTTGGCACCATTTTACATGCCTACTAGCAATGTACAAGAGTACCAGTTCTTCCAGCTGTTCACCAACACTTATTATTTTCTGTCTTTTTAATTGTAGCCATCCTAGAGAGTGTGAAGTGGTATCTCATTGCGGTTTTGATTTGCATTTCTCTAATTGATACTAGTGATGTTGGATATTTGTATATCTTCTTTGGAGAAATGTTTATTTGAAATTGTTACCTATTGTTTTAATTGAGCTATTTGTCTTCTTTTTTTTAATTTTTACTTTTTTAATATTTCTTTTTTGTCCAATTGCTAAGTGGGTTTTAAGAGCTATTTGTCTTCTTACTGAATTATAAGAGTTATTTAATAGTCTGAATTTAAATCAGATATATTATTTGCAAATATTCCCTCCCAGCTTTTGGGTTGTCTTTTCACTTCCCTCATGACGTTCTTTGAAGCTCAAACATTTGGTATTTTGATAAAGTCTATGTTATTTTTTTTTCCTGGCTTGGTGTGGTAGCTCATGCTTATAATCCCAGCACTTTGGGAAGCTTAAATGGTAGGATCTCCTGAGTCCAGGAGTTCAAGACTAGCCTTTGCAACATGGTAAGACTCAGTCTGTACAAAAAATGTTAAGATTTAGCTAGCTGTGGTGGCACATGTCTGTAGTCCTGACTAATTGGTAGGCTGAAGTGGGAGGATCCCTTGAGCCCAGGAGGTTGAGGCTGCAGTGAACTGTGATCATGCCACTGCATGCCAGTCTGGGTGACGGAGTGAGACCCTGTCTCAAAAATTTTTTTTCTTTTGTCCCTTTTGGTGTCATATGTAAAAAAAAAATTATTGCCTTTTGGTCCTCTGATTTCTTCTAAGAGTTTCATAAATTTAACTCCTACATTTAGGTCTGTGATCCATTTTGAGTTACTTTAGTGTATGGTATGGTGTTTGGATGTAGATATTCGGTTGTCGAAAAGACTGTTTTTCTCCATTGAACTGTGTTGGCACTTTTGTCAAAAATCAGTTAACCATAAGTGTGAGGGATTATTTCTGGACTGTTAATTTTATTCCACTGTCTATCACTATGCCAGGCTCATGTGCTTCTTTTCTTGTTCACTGTTAGTATGTGGACATATGATAGATCTGTATATTTATCTTATAACTGCAATTTTTCAGAATTTATTCATTCTAATAGTTTTTGGTAGATTCCTTAAGGTTTTCTATACACAAGACCATTTTTTTTTTTTTGAGACAGAGTTTCGCTCTTGTTACCCAGGCTGGAGTGCAATGGTGCGATCTCGGCTCACCGCAACCTCCGCCTTCTGGGTTCAAGCAATTCTCCTGCCTCACCCTCCCAAGTAGCTGGGACTACAGGCGCGCACCACCATGCCCAGCTAATTTTTGTATTTTTAGTAGAGACGGGGTTTCACCTTGTTGACCAGGATGACCAGGACCTCGTGATCCACCCGCCTGGGCCTCCCAAAGTGCTGGCATTATAGGCGTGAGCCACCGCGCCCGGCTACACAAGACCATTTTACGTGTGAAAGAGATAGTTTTGCCTCTTCCTTTCCAAGCCGGTTGCCTTTTCTTTTTCTTGCCTAATTGTACTTCCTGAACTTCCAGTACAGCGTACTGAACTTCCAGTACAGTACAAAGAGCAGATATCCTTGTCTTATTCTCAACCTTAGGAGAAAGGCATTCGGTCTTTTCCCGTTGAACAGGATGTTACTGCAAGATTTGCATACATGCCCTTTATCCAGTTGAGGAAATCCATGACTATTGCTAGTTTGTTGAGTGTTGTTATAAACGAGTTTTGACTTCTATAAAATGCTTTTTTTTGGGTATCTATTGAGATGATCATGTGGATTTTTGTTCTTTATCAATATGGTGTATTACATTAATTTATTTTTGAATATTAAACCAACCTTCTAATCCTGAGATAAATCTCACTGGGTCATGATATATCATCGATTTTTATCAGTTGCTAGATTTGGTTTGCTAGTATTTTGCTGAGGGTTTTGCATCTATATTCACAAGGGATAGTGTTCTATAGTTTGTTGTGATGTCATTGCCTGGTTTTGGTGTCAGGGTAATTCTGGCTTACTAGAATGAGTTGGGAATTGTTCTCTCCTCCTCTGTTCTGGAAGAGTTTGTGAAGAATTACTGTTCTTTTTCTTTTCTTTTTTGAGACAGAGTCTCACTCTGTTGCCCAGGCTGGAGTGCAGGGGCATGATCTCAGCTCACTGCAACTTCTGCCTCCCAGGTTCAAGCAATTCTCATGTCTCAGCCTCCCAAGTAACTGGGACTACAGGCATGTACCACCATGCCCAGCTAATTTTTATAGTTTTTGTAGAGATGGGTTTCACCATGTTGGCCAAGCTGATCTTGAACTCCTGGCCTTAAGTGATCCATGTGCCTCAACCTCCCAAAGTGTTGGGATTACAGGCCTGAGCCACTGCCCCCGGCCTGTTAGTGCTCTTTTAAACGATTGGCAGAATTCACCTGTGAGGCCATCTGAACCTGGGATTTTCTTTTCTTTTTAGTAGAGAAGGGGCCTTGCTATGTTGCTCGGCTTGGACTTTTTCTTGCGGGAAATTTTTAAATTACAAATTCAATCTCTACTCATTTTAGGTTCATTTAGATTTTGTATTTCTTACTGAGTTAGTTTCAGTCATTTGTAGCTTTCCAGGAATTTTTCCATTTCATCTAAGTGACTAATTTGTTGGCATACAGCTGTTCATAGTGTCTTTTTACACTCTTACTAATTTCTCTAAGGTTGGTAGATACATTCCCGATACGGTTTGAATGTACGTATCCCTCCCAAATTCATAGTTGGAACTGAAACCCCAAGGTGATTTTGGGAAATGATAAGTCATGAGGGTTCCGTCCTCGTGAATGGATTAGTGCTGTCCTGCCTCAGCCTCCTGAATGATGACTGAATGCATTTTGCCCTTCCATTCCTTTTCTTTTCTTTTCTTTTCTTTTTTTTTTTTTTTTGGAGACGGAGTTTCACTCTTGTTACCCAGGCTGGAGTGCAATGGCGCGATCTCGGCTCACCGCAACCTCCGCCTCCTGGGTTCAGGCAATTCTCCTGCCTCAGCCTCCTGAGTAGCTGGGATTTACAGGAACCCGCCATCATGCCCTGGTAATTTTTGTATTTTTGTAGAGATGGGGTTTCACCATGTTGGCCAGGCTGTTCTCGAACTCCTGACATCAGATGATTCCCCCACCTCGGCCTCCCAAAGTGCTGGCATTACAGGCGTGAGCCACCGCTCCTGACCTTTCTTCTATTTTAATGCAGGTGTTTACAGCTATACATTTTTCTTAAGCACTGCTTTCACTGCATCCCGTAAGTTTCAGTATGTTGTGTTTTTATTTTGATTTGTCTCAAAATATTTTCTAATTTCCATTGTGATTTCTTCTTTAATTCATTGGTTATTTATGAGTGTATTATTTAAATTCCACATACTTGTGAATTTCTGGATTTTTTTTTGTTATTGATTTCTAATTTAATTCCACTGTGGTTAGAAGTTAGTATTTTGTGTATCTCAGTTCTTTTAAACTTATTGTGTCTTGTGTTATGGCCCAGCATATGGTCTATCATGGTGAATATTCCATTTACATTTAAATAGAATGCGTAGTCTACTATTGTTGAGGGGAATGTTCTGTAGATGTTAGGTCTAGTTGGTTTATGGTACTGTTCAAATTTTTTATACCTTGTTGATTTCCTGCCTTGTTGTTTCAGATAATTTTTGGCACTCTAAAGCTACCTTGAAAATCCACCCCTGGCTGGGTATGGTGGATCATGCCTGTAATCCTGGCATTTTGGGAGGCCGAGGTGGGTGGATCACGAGGTCAGGAGTTCAAGACCACCCTGGCCAACATGGTGAAACCCTGTCTGTCTGAAAAATACAAAAATTAGCTGGGCGTGGTGGCACATGCCTGTAATCCACCTACTTGGGTGGGTGAAGCAAGATAATTTCTTGAACCAGGACCAGGGAGGCAGAGCACGACTCCGTCTCAAAAAAAGAAAAAAATCCACTCCCACTCATGCCTGTAATCCCAGCACTTTGGAAGGCTGAGGTGAGTGGAACATGAGGTCAGGAGTTTGAGATTAGCCTGGTCAGCATGGTGAAACCCCATCTACTCAAAATATGAAAAATTAGCCAGTCATAGTGGCAGGCGCCTGTAATCCTAGCTACTCAGGAGGCTGAGGCAGGAGAATCACTTGAACCCAGGAGGTAGAGGTTGCAGTAAGTTGAGATCATGCCATTGCACTCCAGCCTGGGCAATAGAGCAAGACTGTCTCAAAAAAAAAAAAAAAAGGCCACTCCCAAACCTCAGTTGGCATACAACAATCCACATTTAGCTCACAAGTCTGTGGGGTTCAGCTAATCTGGGTTGGGCTTCATATGTGTCTGCAATTAGCTGTGGGTTGGCTAAAGGCTCAGCTGATCACATGCCTGAGGTTCAGCTGGCTGTAGACTGATATAAGATGGCCTCATTAGAACAATTGGACATTTACTGTGTTGAGGTAGTTTCCTTCTAATCCTAGTTTGATGAGGTTTTTTATTTGTTTGCTTTTTAGATGGAGTCTTGCTCTGTCTCCCAGGCTGGAGTGCAGTGGCATGATCTTGGCTCAGTGCAGCCTCCACCTCACAGGTTCAAGCGATTCTCCTACCTCAGCTTCCTAGTAGCTGGGATTATAGGTGCACAACACCCCACCCAGCTAATTTTTGTATTTTTAATAGAGACAGAGGTTTGCCATGTTGGCCAGTCTGGTGATCATCAGGTGATCCGCCCACCTCAACCTCCCAGAGTGCTGGGATTACAGGTGTGAGCCACTGCACCTGGCTGAGTTCTTTTGTTTTTTTTTTATCATGAAAGGGTGTTGAATTTCAATGCCTTTTCTGCATCGAGATAATCATGTGATTTTTGTTTCCTTTATTCTGTTAATGTGATGTGTTGCATTAATCCATTTTTGTATGTTGAAGTAGCTTTGCAACCTAGGAATCGGTCCCACTTTGTCATGGTGTGTAATCCTTTTAATATACTGCTGTATTCAGTTTGCTAGTATTTTGCTTAAAATTTTGCATCGTGTTCATAAGGGATATTATAATGTAGTTTTTCTTTTTTGTTGTGTCTTTGTCTGCCTTGGATATCAGGGTAATGCTGGTCTCATACGTCGAATTAGGAAGCTTTCCCTCCTCTTCAATTATTTGGAAAAGTCTAATAAGGTCAGCATTAGTTCTTTAAATGCTTGATAGAATTTATTAGTGAAGCCATGAAGTCCAGTGCTTTTCTTTGTTGGGAATTTTTTTTTTTTTTTTTTTTGAGACGGAGTTTCGCTCTTGTTACCCAGGCTGGAGTGCAATGGCACGATCTCGGCTCACTGCAACCTCCGCCTCCTGGGTTCAGGCAATTCTCCCGCCTCAGCCTCCCAAGTAGCTGGGATTATAGGCACGTATCACCATGCCCAGCTAATTTTTTGTAATTTTAGTAGAGACGGGGTTTCACCATGTTGACCAGGATGGTCTCGATCTCCTGACCTCGTGATCCACCCGCCTCGGCCTCCCAAAGTGCTGGGATTACAGGCGTGAGCCATCGCGCCCGGCCCGGGAATTTTTTTAAATTACTGCTTTTATTTCCTTACTAGTTATAGGTATATTCAGATTTTTATTTCTTCATAATTTAGTCTTGGCAGGTTTTATGTTCCTACGAGTTTTCCCATTTCATCTTGATTATCCAATTTGTTGGCATGCAATTGTTGTCATAACGCTTTTTATTTCTATGGAATCAGAACAAATGTCCCCACTTTCATTTCTGATTTTAGTATTTTGTCTTTTTCTGTTTCTTCCTTAGTCCATCTCACTAAAGGCTTGTCAACTTTGTTGATCTTTTCAAAGAAATAATTTTTGGTTTTATTGATTTTTCTCTACTGTTTTTTTCTAGTCTCTGTTCTGTTTATTGCTCTAATCTCTATTCCTTCCTCCCTCCTGGCAGCTTTGGGTTTTGTTTGTTCTTCTTTTTCTAGTTCTTAAGCTGTAAAGTTAGGTTGTTGACTTGCTTTTTTTTTTTTTTTTGCTTTTTTAATGTGAGCGTTTACAGCGCTACGTTTCTCCCTTAGCACTGCTTTTCCATAAGTTTTGGTATGTTGTGATTTTGTTTTTGTTTGTCTCTAGGGATTTTCTGGTATTTCATATAATTTATTCTTCCATCGAATGGTTGTTTAGAGTGTCTGTTTAATTTCCACAAATTTGCAAATTTTCCGGTTTGACATCTGTTACTGATTTATCCTGTCATAGTTGGAGAAGATACTTGGTATGATATGTATCTTTTAAAATCTATGGAGACTTTTTGGCCAGACATATGGTCTATCCTGGCAAATGTCCCATGTACACTTCCAAAGATATGCATATGTTCTTGTTGGGTAACGTGTTCTTTTTATGTCTGTTAGATCTAGTTGGTTTGTTATGTTGTTTAAGTCCTCTGTTGTCTTCCTTATCTTCTGTCTGGTTGGCCTAGACATTATTGAGAGTGGGGTATTGACGTCCAACTACTATTGTTGAACTATTTCTTCCTTCAGTTTTTGCTTCATATATCTTGATGGTCTGTCATCGGGTGCATAAGTGTTATGTTTTCTTGCTGTTTTGAACCTTTTATTAATAAATTAATTATACCTGTAATCCCAGCACTTTGGGAGGCCAAGGTGGGTGGATCACGAGGTCAAGATACTGAGACCATCCTGGCCAACATGGTGAAACCCCATCTCTACTAAAAATACAAAAATTAGCTGGGCATGGTGGCGCGTGCCTGTAGTCCCTGCTACTCAGGAGGCTGAGGCAGGAGAATTGCTTGAACCTAGGAGGTGGAGGTTGCAGTGAGCCGAGATCGCGCTATTGCACTCCAGCCTGGGTAACAAGAGCGAAACTCCGCCTCAAAAAAAAAATAATTATAGTACAGTATAGTATAGTAATTATTTTTCTTGGTCTCTTGTAAGCGTTTCATAATTTGAAGTCTGTTTTTACCTAATGTTAGTATAACCGCCCTTGCTCCCTTTTGGTTACTATTTGTGTGAAATATCTTTTTCCATTCTTTCACTTTCATTCTACTTGTGTCTTTGAATCCAAAGTAAGTCTCTTGTAGACAGCAGAGTTGGACCATCTGTTTTGATTTATTCTGTCAATCTCTGTCTTTTGATTGGAGATTTTAAGCCAACTTACCTTTAAAGTAGTTACTGATTTGGAGGACTCAGGTCTGTCCTTCTGCTATTTGTTTTCCATATGCCTCATCGCTTTTTGGTTCCTCATTTCCCGCCTTGCTATCTTCTTTTTTATTTAATTTTTGTAGTGAAATTTTAAATTTATTCCTAATTTCCTTTTGCATATATTCTGTATCTGCTGTTTTTGTTTTTTGGTAGCTACCATGGGGATTACATTTAACATTCCAACATTATAATGCTCTAATTTGAATTTCTACAGCTTAACTTTAGTAACATACAAAACCTCTGCTGCTTTACCATTCTGTCCTCACCCCTTTTGGTTGTTGATGTCACAGAATTGTGTCTTTATTCATTGTGTGCATAATATAAAACCTAATGTTACAATTATTTTAAATTTATTAGTCTCTTACATTATGTAGAAGACAAAATGTGGAGTGCAAACCAAAGTTACAATGACATTTAGACTAATACTTTCTTTAAAAAGTATTCATTTCTTAAATCATGTCGAAAATAAAAAGTGGAGTTATAAACCATTTTTACAATAATGCTGGATTTTATTTCTTTTTTTTTTTTTTTTTTTT
>CM052667.1:36245079-36307546 GCA_028533165.1 Leontopithecus rosalia | reverse complement strand
GCCAGGTTGGTCTCGATCTCATGACCTTGTGATCCACCCGCCTTGGCCTCCCAAAGTGCTGGGATTACAGGCTTGAGCCACCACGCCCAGCCACGCTGGATTTTATTTCTCATGTGTTTGCCTTTACTGAAATCTTTATTTCTTCATACAGCTTTGAGTTACTGTCTAGTGTCCTTTCATTTCACTTTGCAGGACTCCCTTGAGCATTTCTTGTAGGGTGGATCTACTGGTAACAAACTTTCTTAGCTTTGTTTGTCTTGAGATGTCTTAGTTTCTTCTTCACTTTTGAAGGGTGAATTTGCTGGGTATAAGATTCGTGGTTAACAGATTTTTTTTTTCTGCTTTTAGCACTTCAAACATATTGACCAGCTGCTTCCTGGACTCCAAAGTTTCTCATGAGAAATTTGTTGATAATCTTAGAGAGGATCCCTTGTTTGTAACCAGTGCTTTTCTCTTTCTGCTTTCAAGATTCTCTCTGTCTTTCAAAAGTTTGATTATAATGTGTCTCAGTGTGGGTCTCTTTAGTTTATTTTCCTTCTTGGGTGTCTATATTCATGTTTTTTATAAAATTTTTCATGTGTATATATTTGTGTAACCACCACCAAAGTCGAGATAAAGAACAGCTTCATCATTGCAGGGCTCCCTTGTGCTACCCCTTTATAGCCATACCCCTCTCCCTTCTTGACATTCCATTATTCATTCCCAATTCTTGACAACCATTAACATGTTCTCCATCTCTATAATTTTGTTATTTAAAGAATGTTTTATAAATGAAGTAATACTGTATGTAGCCTTTGAGATAGATTTTTTTTCCACTCAGCATAATTCCCATGAGATTCATCTAGGTTGTTACATGTATTAATAGCCATTCTTTTTTATTACTGAATCCTATTCCATGGTATGGATATGCCAGTTTCCCTAACCACTTGCCCATTGAAAGATACCTGGGCTATTTTCAGTTTTGAGATATTATGAATAAAGCAGCTATAAACACCTGAGCATAGGTTTTGTGTGACTGTAACATTTCATATCTCTGGGATAAATGCCCAAGAATGTAATTATTGATTTTATTCTTTTTTAGAGAGTATCTTGGATCATCTTGGCTCTTACTCTTTCACATGTATTTTAGAATTGGCTTGTCAAAATTATGAAAAACATTTTAGAGTTTCGATAGGAATGGCATTGAATCTATGAGTCATTTGGGTGAGAATTTAGGATATTGAGACTTTCTAGCCATTGATATAATATTTCTCTCTTTTTACTTAATTCTTCTTAATGTATTTCAATAAAGTGTTATGATCTTCTTTGTATTGGTACTAAAAAAATTATTTTGTTAGATCTGTTCCCAGGTGCCTGTATCAGTTAGGAAAGACTGGTTATGTTATGGCAATAAAACAACCGAAACAGTATATTTCTCCCTCATGCTGCATGTTCATCGTGAGTCAGGGGTTCTATTCCACGTTTTAATTTTTTTTGTATCTATTTTTTTCACCTCCTAAAATCTTTAGAATGTTCCACATTTTTATCATTCTTACTTTGGGGCTCAGCCTGAAAGGGAAGTTACTGTAGAACATTGCCAGCTCTGAAGGAAAAGGGGAACTTGGAGAAGCATGCACGGGCTCTTAAGCTTCTAGCTGGAGTCTGTCACTTCTGCTTACTCTGCATTGGCTAAAGCAAGTCTAAGGCTAACGCTTGTCATATCATGTCTCTCTCTCTTTCTGTGTGTGTGTGTGTGTGTGTGTGTGTGTGTGTGTTTGTGTGTGTGTGTGTGTATGTCTGTTTCTGTCTCTGTCTCTGTCTCTGTCTCTCTCTCTCTCTCTCTCTCTCTCTCTCTCTCTCTCTCTCTCTCTCCACACATACAAACACCCTCTCCAAGCATCTTGGGAGCCCTGAGCGAACATTGAAGTCCAGCTACACTGAAGCCACCGTGCTAGAGAGATCATGTGTAAAGACCTCACAGAGATAGTGAGAGATGCCTCCAAAACTGAGCTGGCAAGTATTCCCTCTTTTTCTATCATCCATAAAATCTCCTATAAGATTGGAATGATCTTCTCCTTGAACATTTTATATAACTCACCTGGAAAATATCTGGGCTTGGTATTTTCTTTGTGGGAACACTGTAACTACTGGTTGAATTTCCTTAATTATTATACAACTATTCTTTCTAGTCTTGAATCTGTTTTGGTAAATTATATTTTCTAGGAAATTTTTCATTTCATCTAAGTTTCGAATTATTGGCATTGTTTATACTTTATGTTTAAATGTTCACTATACCCATAGTTAAGCATTTTATCTCTTTTTTAATTTTCAGTATTGCTTACTTGTGCATGCTCTCTCTCTCTCTCTCTCTCTCTCTCTTAAATTTTTCCAGAAGTCTTTCAATTTTCAAAGAATCAACTGTGGCTTTGTTGATCCTCTGTTTTCATTTCATTACCTTCTCTACTTATTGTTAGTATTTTCTTCCTCCTACTTTCCTCATGTGTATTCTGCTGTTCTTTTCCTGATTTCCCAAGTTGAAGATTTAGTGCATTATTTTTATCCTATCTACTTTCAAAATTATAAGCATTTAAAGTAATTAGTTTCCAACCTTTTTGGTATTGAGGTTTTAATTTCAGCAACTTTGTTTTCTTATTTCTAGAATTTATGTTTTACATTTTTTCACAGAAAGGTGATTTTTATAGTCTTTTGCTCCTTCATCATGTTTTTAAATCTTTTTAAAAAACTTGTCTCTCCCTTATTTGGTTTGCTTCATATGGCCAGGTCAAGGCTGAACTCTTTGTGAGTCTGATTTTGTTGTTGATTTCTCTGCTGACTTTCTCATATAGTGTCTTCTCCTCATTCATATCCTGTGATTTTCATTGTGATCTCATGTTTGTTGGAACTGTACCTGTGAATAATCTTTACATTAAAGGTTATTCCATTAGAAAGGATTTGTTTTTCCTCTGCTAAGTGCGTTCGGGATGCACCAAACTTGGGACCACTTTACATCCTTGGCTTGGAATTGTTTTGACCAAGCAGGTAGCATGAATTTTGGTGCCAATACTTTGTGAGGGCCAACTTGATCCCTGCAAGTTATTTTGGGGGAGATTTTATTTCACTTTATTCAGAGCTATGTCCTTCTCCTTTTTGAGACAGGTTTTTCTTTCTAGTTCATTCTTTCACTGAGAGGCTAGCCCTTTGGGGGTCCTGACTTTATGGAAGGTTTTACAGCCACCTCTCTAGCTTGCAAGGGCACTAAGCTTTGCCTCTTGTTTTACAGTGTAGTTGATAGTGATAGGTTACCACATAAGACGCCCATTGGAAAGCTGCTCGACTCAGTGCTCATTCACCCACTGGATTTGTGCTGTTGATTTATTTTGGACTCTGAGGAATTCCCTTACTTTCTTGCCAGCTCAGCTATGCATAAAAAGAGATTTTAAAAAAGATTTTATTCAGTACTTTAAGGAGATTTTTAGTAGGAGGGTTTTTTGTTTTGTTATGTTTTTAATGATAACTTGTCTTCTATGTTGCCAGAATGGAAGTCCCATTTATTCTTCAACCCACTCCAGTCTAATTTCCATCTCTACCACTTCATTCAAACTGCTCTTGTTGAAGCTATCAACCATCTCCATGTTGCCATATTCAGTGAACCTTTCAGTGTCTTTGCCTTACTTAACCTATTAGCAGTATTCAGCACATTTTATCACACCCCTTTTCTTGAGACATTCAGCAAGTGTTTACAAATGGTATTAACATTCCCTTTACGGCTTCAAGACATATTGTTTGTTTCACTGCATCATGATGCGTCAACACTGGTACTGAATACATGTGTATGTTAGGTATTTATTTAATAACATTGGAATCAATATTATTCACGGTAAAAGTATTTTCAAAATCTTTAGGCTCCTTATGTGACATCTGACATTTACGCATACAAAATGAGATAAAGCAATATACTGAGGTGAGAATAAATGTATAAATAACTTTTGGTTTTCTATGACCATATCTATTCTGTGAATATAATATTCACAGAATATTATGATGTAATACCTTCTATATAATATTATTATGATCTAATACCTCTCCTTATAGTAATAGTCACCCTGAACCATCAGCAAGTATTAATATGTCATCACTAGAAAAAGGTACGTTTTTGGTAAGGATATCAATTAATAAGCATGGCCACCCACTGCAGATAATAAACTTAAAATTCTTTAGGTTGGCATTCAGTCTTGTTCCTCCAGCCCTATTACTTCTGAGAAAAGTTTACCTTTCCCAGCAATATGGTCTCGTTCTACTCTGAATATGCTTATCTGCTTTAAAAAAATATTTATAGAGACAAGTGCTCACTATGTCACCCAGAGGGCAGATCACCTGAGGTCAGTGGAGTGTGGTGGCACAATTATAGCTCACTGTAGCCTTGAACTCCTAGGCTCAAGCAAGCCTCCTGCCTCAGTCTCCTAAAGCACTGGGATTACAAGAGTGAGCCACCGTGCCTGGCTTGCTGATTTACTTTTCCACCTATGCATCTTCATGTATGTGATTCTTATTTCCCTATTCCCCTCTACTTTTCTCTAATTCTGCCCAATTTTTCATTCTTTCAAAGTGTACCTATTAAATTCCTCCACCATCAGGAAACCGCCCAGGCCATATTAATAATCATAGGAAGCTCCTGACCTAGCTCCTAACGGTCCCCACCTCTGGTATTAGTGCCCTTGTATAACCTCTTCCTCTGACTGTGGGCTGGACCTAGTGACTTGCTTCTACAAGCAAATAGAATAAAAAATAAAAAATAAATAAATAAGTAAATAAAATAAATAAAAATAAAAAGGAGAACAAACATCTTTTAAAAAGCAAACCTTAAGCCTCCATTTAGGGCCATTCTTTAAATTATTAGGGGAAGAAAATAATGAAGACTGATCTGTAAGCGAAATGTCCTTTTATATGAAGAAATCCATGTTTTAGGAAAACTAAAAACACCTAATGCAGGAGAAATAATGATAGCTATTGCCTATCATAGGTTTGATGTGAACGTTCTTTTTTTTGAGTTTCGCTCTTGTTGCCCAGGCTGGAGTGCAATGGTGCGATCTCGGCTCACCGCAACCTCCGCCTCCTGGGTTCAGGCAATTCTCCTGCCTCAGCCTCCCGAGTAGCTGGGATTACAGGCACGCGCCACCGTGCCCAACTAATTTTTTGTATCTTTAGTAGAGACGGGGTTTCACCATGTTGACCAGGATGGTCTCAATCTCTCGACCTCGTGATCCACCCGCCTCAGCCTCCCAAAGTGCTGGGATTACAGGCTTGAGCCACCGCGCCCGGCCAATGTGAATGTTCCTAATGCAAATAGTTCTAATGCATCATTGAAGTATCCCCTTATCACTCTTGTATTTAGCCAGAGTAGATTAAAGCCAGTTGTTATTTTGTTCTTGGTTTCCAGTTTCTTTTAATGTCCCAAAGGTAGAAAATATAACTCTTCTTAGAGTATCTGGAAAAAGATTTAAGCTAATTTGGTTGCTGGCAGCAGATATTCCCCAGTGCATTTTTATTCCAGGAAAAACCATTTAGTGTACATTCTACTAGAAGTAATGTAGTTATCACAGGGAAGAACCTATTTCACCTAATGGCATATTTAATAAATGGCAAATTTAATAAAAGTGAAGCATACTTTATATAACTGCCTGCCCATCTCAAGAATCAAGGATGTTCTGCAATGGAAGTTTGACCTGTTCACAGTTTCATAAACTTCTTAAAGATCAATCCCGATCTGAGTAGTTGTACGTGGCTTTAGGGAGGTCAGCCAAGTCCCTGCTCAGTGAATGCTATTGGTCATCAGAAATGCCAGGTGAGGAAAAAATCCCTCGTGCTCACATCTCTTGTCGATTAGCTATCTTGAGAATCCCTTTTGCCACGCACTTTCCCATGACTTCACAATAAATGGGTAAAACGCTGAATTATATTAGCATACAAATTGTAGGTATACTTCAATCTGCCTTTCAGTTTATTTCTTATCCCCCACCACCTGCTAATATTTATGTCCAATTTTCAAGCTGGCAAGAGATCTCGAGTAGCTGAAAATCGATTTATTTATTTATTTATTTTGAGACAGGGTCTCACTCTGTTGCCCAGGCTGGAGTCCAGTGGCGCAATCTCAGCTCCCTGCAACCTCCACCTCCCTGGCTCAAGCAATTCTCCTGCCCCAGCCCCCCAGGTAGTTGGGATTACAGGCACTTGCCAGCACGCCAGGCTAATTTTTGTATTTTTAGTAGAGATGGGGTTTCACCATGTTGGTCAGGTTGGTCTTGAAGTCCTGACCTCAGGTGATCCGCCTGCCTTGGCCTCCCAAAGTGCTGGGATCACAGGCGTGAGCCACTGCACCCGGTCATAGATTTCTAAATGACACACAAAACTAAAAGGCAGTTTGGAGTTGCCACGGGTCTGGTGGCCTAAAATCAGGCCTTTGAGCCCTGACTCTCCTGGGTGACATCTTTATGACCCTTCTAGGTCATGCCCTGAAACGACCTGAGCTTCAGTTTCCCCATCTACAAAACAGACCTAGTAATACCCTTCTTGCTTTCTTCATATTGTGAAGATAAAATAAATAGAAAAGAGCTTTGGAAACGGAAAAGGGTGAGATAAAAATGTTGCACATTACCCACATAGCATTCTGAACTGTTTCTGAAAATTTCCTTTATTCTTTAGAATTTGTATGTCTCAGTTCGTTCTGCGCAAATTTAGTAGAGCAGCTTCCCTACTTAGTTTCTAAGTAAACAACGAGAACAACAATGTACAATTTTAGATATCTAAGGGTAATGTGTTTCCCTTATGCGTTTGGGACTCTGTTTTAAGCCAAAGGCCTTCCTTGTTGCCTGCCGCTCACGATAAGCTACGTGGTAACAAAGCACACCACTTCCTGGACAGAATATTTCAGCGATCTGCTGTTTTTCCTGGGTGTTGGTGTTTTCTTCTCAGCCCACCTTGGAGTTTGAGATCGGTGCTTCCCTGGGCATGGATTACAGCTTTGGCACCTGTTAGGGGCTCGAGTTGTGGTCCTGCTGTCTTTGAGGAAAGGAGCCAGGGAACCAGCTCAATTTATTATTCGGCCATTTGGCTGTTGCCCTAGCTGGTATGGTTCTTTTATTGTGTGCTAGAGTCCCAAAGTGGCTGGGCATTTGGCCCGAAGATAAAACAGGCCATTTTGTTAATAGCTATGTTTCAGTCCATCAGCTCGGCAAGGAGAATTAAGGCTTCAAGATGCCATCACAATAGCAAATCAATATTTGTTATATATAGGAATAATATAATTTCTTCACAGCACTCTGTGAAGAAAATTGTAAAACTATTCAATGACAATTTTTTTTTTTGAGACAGAGTCTCACTCTGTCACCCAGGCTGGAGTACAGTGGTATGATCTCTGCTCACTGCAAGCTCTCCCTCCTGGGCTCAAGCAATTCTCCTGCCTCACCCTCTCGAGTCGCTGGGACTATAGGCTCACGCCACTATGCCTGGCGTATTTTTTATATTTTTAGTAGAGACGGGGTTTCACCATATTGGTCACTGGTCTTGAACTCATGACCTCATGATCCGCCCACCTTGGCCTGTCAAAGTGCTGGGATTATAGCCATGAGCCACAGTTCCTGGACCTCAATGACAATTTTTTAAAAAACTTTAAAAAAAGATGAAACATGTTCATGGATAGGATGAGTCACTCTCATGTCAGTTGCAATCCCAGTGAAATTTCTTTCTCCCTCTCTCAGCCCCTACTTCAAATCAAAACGCTAAAGTCCTGTTGGTTCTGCTTCATTTTTTTCCATCAGCCCACTTATCTCCCATTCTAATTTATTTTGAGTCAGACTTATTTATTTTTGGATTACAAAGCCTAATTTCTTTAGACTCATGTTTATTTATTTTTGAAGTACTGAATCAGCCCACAACCCATCTTTCCTACCCATCGTTCCACCACTGCAGCTAGCTTTAACTTTTGAAATGCTCATCTGAGCACATGTCACTTCTTGTCCACCACCCTCCAGTGACTTGGCATCACCCTTGGAATAGAGCCCAAATTCCACAGCAAGAGATCCCAGACCTCTCCTCAGAGCCCTCTCTGCTTCCACTGCAGCTCTCCCCATAGTGAAGTACTTTAGTTCCCTGGGAGGACCCTGCTCCTTTTGCTGGGAACACTTCTTCCTGCCTGTAGGAAAACAGACTGTTGCATGGCAAGAGCAACAGTGAAAACGGAGGTGGGACTTAACTTGGGAGTTGGGGGTCAGACACCAGACCAAATCAAGGACACTAAAACACGGTGGGACAGAAGCAGTTTCCCACAAGGCATGCCCGTCGCTGTGCCACATCAGTTTGCCAATGCCATGGCAGCACCTAGAAGTCACTGCCCTTTCCATGGCAATGACCCAATGACCTGGAAGTCACCTTTTCTTAGAAATTTGTGCATAAACCACTCCTTAATTTGAATATAATTAAAAGTGGGTATAAATGGCACTGCTGAACTGCCTCTGAGGACCTATTTTGGGCCCACTGTCTATAGGGTGTCCCTGCTTTGCAAGGAGCACTCCCTGTGCTGCTGCTGTACATGGCACTTCAATAAAAGTAGCTGTTTAACACCACAGGCTCATCCTTGAATTCCTTCCTTGGTAAAGTCAAGAACCCTCCAGGGTTAAGCTCCAATTTTGAGGCTCTCCTGTCCAGCATCAATCCCATCTTGAACTGCTCTGATGACTGTTGGACTCTTGCGAACCAAGGTGCTCTGCAGCAGTGTTTTTAAGTGATGCCTGCAGCGTAGATAACCCCTCATAAAATGCTTACCCGAGCTCCCCAATGGTCATGAATTTCAGCAAGAAAGTCTGAGATGTGACCAGCTGAACATGTCTTTATCCTAAAAGCTTGCTATGCAAAAGATACTTTCTGGAGGGCCAATGTGAGGATCCACCATCTTGTAGCCACCTGAGACATGGCTTCAGTTCATAAGTTCCTATTAAATATTTCTTTCAGAGAAACTGAATTTGTTAGCCTCTTTCTTCAGAGGCTGTCACCACCCTTGGCCTTTGGCAGCAGATTCACTCACCACAGAACACTGCCCCACTCTACCCCAGTCTGCCTAGTGGTAGGGTGACCAGACATGCTGGTTTACGTCTGTTTTCCCCAAGTCATGTCTGCTTAGTGTCCTCTGAGAATGGAAACCATCTTCAGCCACGTCATTTAATAGGATTAAGAGCTAAGACAGAGTTAACATGTCCTGAATTCTAGGAAATTCTTGCCCAAGAAGATGAAATTGCAAATAACTTTGTTGTTTGTTTCAGGAACTTATAGAAAATCAATTTATCACAATATAGAAAACTCAGCTGGCCTTCATCAGGTTAATAGCCTGCTTCTCAGAGGAGATCACTCAACTGGCTTATCAAAGGCTGTTTACTCCTCAAGGCTGGCTTCAAAATCCTCTCCTCCCTGTATCCACCAATCTTAAGCTATTATATTAATATGAATTTTGCTCAATCGCAGTCATCCCCCTGCCTCAGGCTCCTGCCTTGAAAGACCCACGTGAATATCCCACCCATGACCTCCTCCTGAGACCCTACTTAGGCTGTCAAGGTAGTAGTCTTCCTTACTGCATCAACTATACATTTAGCTTTGCTGATAAACAAATTGCTTTTTTTTTTTTTTTGAGACGGAGTTTCCCTCTTATTACCCAGGGCTGGAGTGCAATGGTGCAATCTCGGCTCACTGCAACCTCCGCCTCCTGGGTTCAGGCAATTCTCCTCTCTCAGCCTCCTGAGTAGCTGGGATTACAGGCACACGCCACCGTGCCCAGCTGATTTTTTGTATTTTTAGTAGAGACGGGGTTTCACCATGTTGACCAGGATGGTCTCGATCTCTTGACCTCGTGATCCACCCGCCTCGGCCTCCCAAAGTGCTGGGATTACAGGCTTGAGCCACCTCGCCCGGCCACAAATTGCTTTTATAATCTCTTTAGGGAAGGAGCAGTTGATACATATTATACTCTCAAAAGTATCCAGTTTGGATGATAAATTAAATGATTCCTATTGTAATTATGTGTTACCATATTAATATGTAACATTTATTTTTCTCATTTAATCCTCACAATAACCCTATGAGCTAGGTATTATTATACTAGCATTGTGCAGATATGAAAATTAAGGCACAGAGAAGTTAAGTAATTTACCCAAGATCATGTAACTACTAAGGGGAAGAGGTTAGATTACAATGCAAATCATCTGACTTCAGAGTTGATAAGGTTAACATAAGACTAATTTTTGAAAAGAACTTAAAACAATTATTTTAATAAAAATTAAAATAAAAAAATTTATTTTATTAAAAAACATTTTATTAAAAAAATTTTAAAGTCTTATGTTAATCTTAAAATCACATATTTACAGAAAAGTTGCAAGGATTGTATGAAGAACTCCACCACAGGCCAGGGGCCCAGTGGCTCATGCCTATAATCCCAGTACTTTGGGAGGCAGAGGCAGGTGCATCACCTGAGGTCAGGAGTTCAAGACCAGCCTGGCCAACATGGTGAAACTCTGCCTCTACTAAAAATACAAAGATTAGCTGGGTGTGATGGCAGGTGCCTGTAATCCCAGCTACTCAGGAGGCTGAGGCAGGAGAATCACTTGAACCCAGGAGGCGGTGGTTGCAGTGAGCTGAGATCACACCACTGCACTCCACTCTGGGAAACAACGTGAGACTCCATCTCAGAAAACAGCAACAACTGTAAGGCTTATTGCCGAGTTTAAAATGAGGAAACTGAGGCCAGTATAAGAAAATGAAAATCCAATTTATTCAGCTCCTGGGTGAGGTTCCATGGTCCCGGGGAAAAGGACCAGGGAAGTCTCGCCAACTTCCTGGGCCATGGGGTTTTTATGGCTAGAAGGAACGAGCAACAGCTGGGTGCTCTGATTAACTCCAGGGGAGCAGGATTGAGACGGGGCAGGTCGCTATTGGTTAGCGGGTTGTTGGGCGGGTTTTCTGATGGGAGAGCCGACCAGGAACCTTGTATCAGCTGGAGCCTTCCAGAGGAGCCATGCGGCAGAGCTAGGTGCCAAGTGCAGAGCCTGGTGCTGGGTGCAGAGGTGGGTATGTCCAACCTCCTGGCAAGGCAACCGGCCTTACAACAACAACAAAAAAAGAAATACACCCCAAACCAAGTAAGTTGTCAGCCTGATGATCCTTTACCCCCAAATACTTTAGTGTGGGATTCCCACAAACAAGGGCATTCTCCTGTGTGACCATACCCCAGCCATCACCATGAGACACTTGATATTGATTAACTACTCTCTACCCCTCAGATCCTATTCAAGTGTTGCCAGTTGACCCTATAATGTCTTAACAGTAGAAGAACCCAGTGCAGAATCACATGCTGCCTTTAGGTCCTAGGTCTCTCACTTTCTTTCTGTCTGGAACAGTTCTTCAGGTTTTCCTTGACTTTCATGACTTTGACTCTTGAAGATTACAGGTTATTTTGTAAAATGTCCCTCACTTTGAGTTTGTCAGCTGTCTCCCCATGATTAGATTGAGCGTCTTTGAGGGGACCATCACAGAAGTGACACTGTGTTCCCATCACATTCCATCAGGTTGTGATTTGTTACAAATCACAAAATTTGTTACAAAGGAACAAGATTCTGATTTGTTCCATTATTGTTAATGTGTGCGCTGCTCATTTGATTTAAGTGGTGTCTGCCAGGGCTTTTACTGTAAAGTGACTCTTACTTGCTTTGTAATTAGTATTTTGCGGAGCAGTATTCCAAAACTATGTAAATATCCTATTCTTCGTCGAACTTTCTATTTATTTATTTAATTGATTCTCATCACTTTAGACTTACGTTTTCTATTTATTCAATGGGTTGCAATCTGTTATTATGTCATTACTTATTTTTATTTTATATTTTATTTTATTCATTTATTTATTTTGCTCTGTTGCCCAGGCTGGAGTGCATTGGCATCATCTTGGCACACCACGATCTCTGCCTCCCAAGTTCAAGTGATCCTCCCACCTCAGCCTCCCAAGTAACTGGGATTACCAGCACATGCCACCAGGCCCAGCTGGTGGTATGTGCTGTATGTATTTTTGGTAGAGACGGGGTTTTACCATGTTGCCCAGCCTGATCTTGAACTCCTGAACTCAAGCAATCTGCCCACCTTGGCCTCCCAAAGTGCTGGGATTACTGGCATGAGCCACAGCACTTGATTACCTATTTTGATACCCTAATTGTTCTAGATTTGGCCACTGGGCGTGTGCCTGCAAACTGGCTTCCACATCATTTTGACATCCTCCATCACTGTTTTTGTTTTTTGAGACAGTTTCACTTTTGTCACTCAGGCTGGAATGTAGTTGTGTGATCTTGGCTCACCACAACCTCTGCCTCCTGGGTTCAGGCAATTCTCCTGCCTCAGCCTCATGAGTAGCTGGGATTACAGGCGCCCGCCACCACGCCCAGATAATTTTTGTACTTTTAGTAGAGACAGGGTTTTGCCATGTTGCCCAGGCTGGTCTTGAGCTCCTGACCTCAGGTGATCCACCTGCCTTAGCCTCCCAAAGTGCTGGGATTACAGGCGTGAGCCACCATGCCCAGCCACTCCATCATTGTTCTAAGCAATTTCTTGTATCAGTAGGTGGATAAATATTTTTTTCTTATATGAAAGGCCAAATTAGGTATATGTAGAATTTAAGTTTGTATTTGTTCAAAAAATGGTATTTTGTGTTGAAATTTTAAATCATGTGGCATGAGCAGAGATAAATGAGAGCACCTATTTTTCAATGACAGTGCTCAGAAAGCATCTGTTATAGCAAGAGAAATGAATTGGCTCCATGTTTTCTCCATGTTGAAAACTATAATTAGAAACTGAGCCTTTGAATAGTATTTTTATCACCCTTACTTAATTTTCAGTTTCCCATTTAAAAAATCTGTATATTTGTTGTTCTGTGCAAAATTTATTAATAGTTCTGTAAATGCTCCACTGCCTTAGGAAAAAGATTGCATATTTAAATAGTTTTGGCTGGGTGCAGTGGCTCTCACCTGTAATCAATCCCAGCACTTTGGGAGGCCAACGTGGGAGGATCTCTTGAGCCCAAGAGTTTGAGACAAGCCTGAGCAATATAGTGAGACTCTGTCTCTACCAAAAAAAAAAAAAAAAAAAAAAAAAAGGCCTTTCAGGCACTTGGGAGTGAGCACCTCCCGCTCTGGCCTCTGCACTGTGTATGTATTCATCAGCAAGCAGGCTTATCTCTGCTATCCTGTTAGCTAGCACCTACGGGCACGGGCTTCATCAACTACACCTTTGGACCTGCCTGGATCCCTCTTAGGGCCCAGTGTGTGCAGGTACCTAGATGCCTGGTTAGTACTAGTTGGACAGGCTGAGTGCTCATGCACTGAGTCTCGCTTCTGCCCACAGGATGGCAGCATTTACTCAGGGCTCCAGCCCCACTAGGGGCTTGACTCTGGGAATTTCAAAGACCTGGTTTCTTCCTGAAAGTGAAAACAGTGCTTTAGGTCCCCTCCGATGAAGGAACCCTCCATAAACTAGTAGACAGTGTTATTTGCCCACCCCCTCTTCAGTGTGCTTAGTGGAAAATTACATCTTTGAGGTGAACGACACGATGTTTCTGGACTGTAGGCATCCATTCTCAAAGCGCTATTTAGATCCAGAGCCGGTGTTAGCTAAAACTGAGCAAGCAGGTTGAACTCACCAGCTCATTTTGTGTACAAATCCTGTAATGCAGAGAATTATTAATATTATTTAAAGATAATGGAGGAAAAGGAACTTTTGAGCACTTGCTGTATGTTATGTGTTTTAAACCAGGGGTTCTCAAATTGAGTGGCCATCAGAATCACCTAGAAGGACTGGTTAAAACAGATGGGCTTGGCACAGTGGCTCACGCCTGTAATCCCAGATACTCAGGAGGCCAAGGCAAGAGGATCACTTGATGCCAGAAGGTGGAGATCAGCCTGGCCAACATAGTGAGACCCTTGTCTCTACAAAAACTTAAGAAATTAGCTGAGTGTGGTGACATATGCCTGTAGTCCCAGATACTCAAGAGGCATGGGTCAGAGGATTGCTTGAGTCCAGGAGGTAGAAGCTAGAGTAAGAGATGATTGCACCACTGCACTCTAGCCTGGGTGACAGAGCAAGAACCTGTCTCAAAAAACAAACAAACAAACCACAGATTGCTGGACGCCACCCCCAGAACTTCTGATTCCGTAGGTTTGGGTTGGGGCCTGAGATTTTGCATTTTAAGAAGTTCTCAGGTGATGCTGCTGCTGCTGGTCCAGAGAATCACTGCTTTAGACAATCACATTTAACCCTTAGCAGTCCTTTGAATGGTTATTTTTGTTTCCATTTTGCAGATGAGAAAACTGAGATTCAGAAGCTTAAATAACTTGCCTAATGACACACTCTAGTCAGCGGAGGGCTGGAATGTGAACTCTGGTCAGTCTCATGCCAAACTCTTGCTCTGTCCACTGCACCACTCTTTTTTTTTTTTTTTTTTTGAGATGAAGTCTCGCTCTGTGGCCAGGCTGGAGAGCAGTGGCCCAATCTCAGCTCACTGCAACCTCCGCCTCCAGAGTTCAAGCAATTCTCCTGCCTCAGCCTCCCAAGTAGCTGGGACTACAGGCTCACGCCACCATGCCCAGCTAATTTTTTTTTGTATTTTTAGTAGAGACGGAGTTTCACCATGTTGGCCAGATGGTCTCGAACTCTTGACCTTGTGATCCGCCCGCCTGGGCCTCCCAAAGTGCTGGGATTACAGGCGTGAGCCACCACGTCCGGCCCACTGCACCGTTCTGTAAGAAAAAGGGAATGAATCATACTTTGAGGTTTTTCTGGATCATATGGTTCCAGAAAACATGAACAGTGCCCAACACCAGTGCAGGGCTTTTAATCTTTAAGAGGTTAGCAGTAATAATGAATCTTTGCAATTCATCTGGTATGAAAGTAACGAAGCAAACTGCCAACCCGAAATAAACAGCTGGACTTGTGTGTGAGGGGACATGATTCTTTGGACTATTCACTTAAGATTAAAATGTCTTTGGAAATGAAATATTAATATTACAGGTATTTCAATCACTAAATTCCAATTTTGAAACTGGAACGTAATGAGAAAAGAAAGCACAAGTGAGTAATTATAAAATCCATTAGCTTGCCCGTGGAGAGAGGGCACCATTTATCTTTGGGAATAAATGAGGAAATTAAAGCTGGTGGGCTTTCTCTAAAAGTGAATCCGCAAATTAATGACTTGTCTGCAGGACCCAGCAATTGTCGAGCCTCCAGTGCATCAGCCTGCGCTGAGTTGAGAGAATCTGTTCGGTATTTATTACTCGGCAAAACTTCCCTCCAACACCCCACCCAACTTTATACCAAAATTAAACCTGATCTCTCAGAGACAGGGATGGATTTTTTTCTAAATGCTTGTGCAGAAGGGGAGGACATGGAAGAAGAGAACGAGGAGAGCCAACTTGGTTAGAGCTGTGGCTTCCAGTCCAGCTGGACACAGTGGTCGCCTCTCTTTGGCCAGGCTCCTGCTCAGCTCCTCTTTCGCCTCTACACTCAGCTCTCCCCTGATTGGTCCAAATCGCGGAGGGAGAGAGGCGGGCAGGCAGGAGGCCTTCACCTTTACAGAGGAGACCAGCTATGCTGGCTACTTCCAGTCCCAGATGAGTCTCACCTGCTACCTGGAGAAGCCGTCTGTAAAGTGAAACTTGGACTGCACATGGCGGCTCATACCTGTACTCCCAGCACCTTGGAAGGCTGAAATGGGAGGATCGCTTGAGCTTGGGAGTTCCAGACCAGCCTGGCCAACAAGTAAGACCTTGTCTCTACTAAAATTCAAAAGAATTAGCCAGCCGTGGTGGGGGACGCCTCTAGTCTCAGCTACTTACTTGCGGGGGAGCTGAGGCAGGAGGATTGCTTGAGCTCGGGAAGTAGCGGCTGCAGTGAGCTCTGATTGTGCCACTGCACTCCTGGGTGACTGAGCAAGGCCCTGTCTCAAAAAAATAAAAATAAATAATAAAGAGAAACTTGGTTATTATAACCTAATTGATCTGAACTTCCAGAGCCTGCCCCAGACCCAAGGGTCCAAGCATTCCTGAATGTTTTCTCCCATCTTCTTCCTCAAAAGGGATTGTTATAACCAACGACTTATAAAAGAGATATGCCTCTGTCTGTCACCTGGCAAGGTGCTGGGAATAAGGAGTGTGGAGCCAGACTTGGCACGGGAGAAGCCTGTGACCCCAGTGAGTCTTCCCTACCCTTCTAGCCCACCTGCTGCTGCCCCAGCTCACCAGGAAAGTCACAAGCCAAGGGCTGGGCTTCAGCCGCTCAACCTTGTGATGTGCACGTGACACTTCCCAGGGAATGTGGCTCACAGCGAAAAATGGAGGCAGGCCAGGCGCGGTGGCTCACGCCTGTAATCCCAGCACTTTGGGAGGCCGAGGCGGGTGGATCACGAGGTCAAGAGATCGAGACCATCCTGGTCAACATGGTGAAACCCCATTTCTACTAAAAATACAAAAAATTAGTTGAGCATGGTGGCTCGTGCCTGTAATCCCAACTACTCAGGAGGCTGAGGCAGGAGAATTGCCTGAACCCAGGAGGCGGAGGTTGCGGTGAGCCGAGATCACGCCATTGCACTCCAGCCTGGGTAACAAGAGTGAAACTCAGTCTCAAAAAAAAAGAAAAGAAAAATGGAGGCTTTTGAGAAACAGAATGACACAGAAGAGACACCATAGACCAAAAAGCTTATACCACACAAACCCAAAACAATACTTAAAAATATGACTAGGTGGGCTCGGGGTTGGGAGCCACGGCTTTCCCCAGCTCTGATGATGGGGTGCGATATTGACCCTGGTCACTCATGTGTTACTAGCAGCTGAGCCTAACACAGGTCCCTGCGGCACAGAGCATCCACCGGGCTGGTTAGGACAGGTATCTTGGGCTGCTTCCCGCCCTGGTTGGGGCTGCTGGGCTCTCCCAGCCAGCAGGAGCTGCCGTCACATGACTTCTACCCTCCAGAGAATGATTTGTCTTCACCGGAGCTGGTTTCCGCTGCTGTTGCTGCTGCTACTTGGCCAGCTACATGGCTCCACTGGGTGAGTGAAATTCCAACTCAGCCCTGTGCCTCCTCCATTTGACTCATATGCTTTACACCAAACGTACTCTTCAACGAACACATATTACAAATGTTTGCATTTCTGTTAATTAGAGAGCAGCAGCAAAGAGGAATTTCAGTCCTCCATCCCTTCTCTCAAGGAGTTAAATTTGAGTACAAACATCACTGGCAGACGTTGTTACTATCCCATAGGGACTGAATGTTTGTGTCTCCCCCAAATCCATGTGTTGAAGCCCTAATCTGCAGTGTGACAGTATTGGAGGTGGAGTGTTTGGGAAGTAATTAGGTCACGAGGGTGAAGCCCTCCTGGACAGGAGTACTGCCCTTATAAGAAAAGACATGAAAGAGATGCTCTCTCTCTCTCTCCCTCCCTCCCCCACAACCGGGTAAAGCAAGAAAGCGGCTGTCTGCAAGCCAGGAAGAGGTTCTTCACCAGAAACCAAATCTTGGACTTCCCAACCTCCAGGACCGTGAGAAATAAATGCATGTTGTTCGAGCTACCCAATCTATATTATTTTTATTATAGCAGCTCACACTAAAACACTACTTTCATAGATAATTTGGAAGTGCCTTACTATATTAAAAGACATATAGACTAGAAATATGTATATATATATATATCACAGTTAACACATAGAATATATAAAATAAAGATAAGAAAAAAATCAAGCAATTCATAAACTGTAGCCATTCTGTGCCTCCATTATATTATTTATTTATTTATTTATTTATTTTTGAGATGGGGTTTCACTGTTATTGCCCAGGCTGGAGTGCAATGGCACAATCTTTGCTCACTGCAACCTCTGCCTCCTGAGTTCAAGTGATTCTTCTGCCTCAGCCTCCCAAGCAGCTGGGATTACAGGTGCGAGTCACCATGCCGAGCTAATTTTGTATTTTTAGTAGAGATGGGGTTTCACTATGCTGGTCAGGCTGGTCTTGAACTCCTGACCTCAGGTGATCCACCCACCTCGGCCTCCCAAAGTGCTGGGATGATAGGAGTGAGCCACCGTGCCCGGCCTATTTCTTTCTTTTTATTTTAAAATAATTTTCGTAGAGACAGGGTCCCTGGCTGGTCTTGAACTCCTGGCTTCAAGCAATTCTTCCACCTCTGCTTCCCAAAGTGCTGAAATTACAGGTGTGAGCCACCATACCTGGCCTATTTTCTTACTGTTAAAATAGGCATAATAAGATCTCTGTGGGATTGCCATGGAGTGTGAAGGAGACAATGCTTATGAGGCCTTTCTCTGGAGGATGGTGCTCGGTGCAGTTCCAGGCATCAGCAACAGCTCACGCCTCTTGGGCCACCCTCGCGTGATGGATTCCTTCCCCTCCCTTTCTCTTCTTTATTAATTCATAGTTTAACCAACGCCTATTGCAAACCTGCTAGATGGCATATATTGTGCTAGGTGTGGGGGACACAAAGATGTCCAAGATGTGAGTAATACCTACCATTGGATGTTACGTGGCCCATCGCCAAAATAAGGCCTGGTTCACCCACCGCAAACACAAAGCACATCGTGGTTGACCGGAAGGAACAGAGTTGCTGAGATCGGCTGATCTGCTGTGGATACCAGTTTGTTTTGTTTCTCTGAGCCTCGGATCGTTCATTACGAAACATGACTAATAGCAGCTGTCTTTCAGGGTTGCTGCGAAGATTATTTGGAATGTATGCTAAGAGACACAATCACAGTTAACATTTATTGAGCACTTACTCTGTGCCAGGCACTTTTCCTATATTAACCCATTTGAAAGGCACAACAACCCTATGAGGTGGATACTGTCATCGTCATCATCATCCCTTTTTTTGTTTGTTTGTTTGAGACAGGGTCTCACTCTGTTGCCCAGGCTGTAGTGCAGTGGCATGATCATAGCTCACTGTGACCTCAAGCTCCTGGGCTCAAGTGATCCTCCTGAGTAACTGGGAGTACAGGTGCGACACCAAGCCCAGCTAATTTTATCTTTTTTTTTTGAGACAGAGTCTCACTCTGTCGCCAGGCACCAAGCTGGAGTGCAGTGGCACAATCTTGGCTCACTGCAGTCTCTGCCTCCCAGGTTCAAGCAATTCTCCTGCCTCAGCCTCCCGGGTAGCTGGGACTACAGGCACACGCCACCATGCCCAGCTAATTTTTGTATTTTTATTAGAGACAGGGTTTCACCATATTGGCCAGGATGGTCTTGATCTCTTGACCTCATGATCCGCCTGCCTTGGCCTCCCAAAATGCTGGGATTACAGGCTTGAGCCACCGTGCCCAGCCTATCTTTCTTTTCGAAGAGATGAGGTCTTGATATGTTGACCAGGCTGGTTTCAAACTCCTGGCCTTATGCAATCCTCTTGACTTGGCCTCCCAAAGTGTTGAGATTACAGGTGCGAGTCACCGTGCCCAGCCCACCATAACTGCTTTACAGAGCCTGGAGAAGTTGAGCCTGGCCCAAGGTCAGGCAGCTGGTTAACAGTGGAGCTGGCCTGTAGACCCACAGTGTTGGGCTCCAGAGCTCAGGATCTCAGCACGCTGCCCCACACAGCATGCTTCTTACCCATGGCCATGCATGAGAATCACTTGGGAAGCCTTGAGAAAAGAGCAGTGGTTTATTCCCACCACGGGAGAGTCTGACTTTATAGTTCTGGGATAATCATTGGTAGTTCAGGTGATCCTGATGTACAGGTCGAGAATCAGTGGGTGTTTAAATAGATGGGAGCTGTTATCATCAGAGTGAGGGAGATGGGGAGGGCTTTATAGAAGTCAATCCTGAGGATGTGGTAGAGTTTTCTAGGCAAAATGTAGATAAGAGCCATTCAGGCAGGGGGAACGGCATGTGCAAAGCCACAGGGAATACAAGTCTATGAAACAGGTTTCTGAAGCCCGATGGTGCGTGTGTAAGTGTGAGGCAGGGTAACTGAAGAGGAAGGGGGGATGAGGAAGGAAGGCAAAAGGCAGAGAGGAGAAGGCTGGAAAGGTGCATTGGGGCTACCATGTGACGGGCTTACAAAGCATGCCAAGGAATCTAGACTTTATCCCACAGGCAGAGAGAGCCTCTGAAGACTTTTTCAGGCAGAGGAGAGTATCATTTGAGCTCTAGGTGGTTCTTATTTAAAAGCTTATCGTCTTGACTCCAAGAATTTTGACATATTTGTAAGGCTTATTGCCGAGTTTAAAATGAGGAAACTGAGGCCAGTATAAGAAAATGAAAATCCAATTTATTCAGCTCCCGGGCGAGGTTCCACAGTCCCGGGGAAAGGGGCCAGGGAAGCCGCACCAACTTCCTGGGGCGTGGGGTTTTTATGGCTAGAAGGAACGAGCAACAGCTGGGTGCTCTGATTAACCCCAGGGGAGCGAGATTAAGACGGGGCAGGTCGCTATTGGTTAGCCGGTAGTTGGGCGCGTTTTCCGGTGGGAGAGCCGGCCAGGAGCCTTGCATCAGCTGGAGCCTTCCAAGGGAGCCATGCAGCAGAGCTAGGTGCCAAGTGCAGACAGAGCCTGGTGCCGGGTGCAGAGGTGGGTGTGTCCAACCTCCTGGCGAGGCAACCGGCCTTACAATATTGAAGGAAAATGAACATAAGCAAGAAAAGAGAGATCACAATTTATAATTAATTTAGCCGGAAGCATCACAGCAGTTTTGGTGAGAGAAGAGAGTAGACTGTTGAAAATTGAATGCACGGTGGGTGTTATTTTACAGACTTACCTCATTTTGGGGGGAGAAGAGGAAAAGAGTATTTTCACAGTGCAGGATTTGAAGGCATGATTGGGGAGCATCCGTTTCTGTGCCAGTCCCCACCTGGTGGAAGATGGCAGTGGGGCCTAAGTAACTAACGGGTTAGATGGGTAGAGGGCTGAGAGCTGTGGGGAGGAGCTGCGCACCTGCTGGGGTTACTAGTGCGGGCAGGGTGGGGGTGGAGGGGCTCTGCAGGGATGAGGTGGGGAGGAGACTCAGCAGGCACGAGCCACTGAGAGCTTCCTCAGCAGGAACAAGGGACTGCCACCTCCCAGAGCCACACAGTTTTCCTGAGTGTTCTGGGCTGTACTTTTTAATGGCCTTTTTTAAAAATTCAGATCTCTGTAAAATTAGATTGGGAGAACATTTGCCAGTTTTAAGGATTTCTTGATGGTTAGGAGGATGATCAAGATTGTGCTTTTGAAGCAGCAAAGCTTCCTTTTAACCACAGTCCATGTGCTTAGACTCCCTGGGTATAATACGAGCCGTGCCAGCCACATTCTTGAATTGCAGCCTTTGGGACACTCTGCTGAGATTTCCAGCCCTCTTGTTTAATGCTGAGAGTCAGCTGGAGTTAGATATGGCAGAGACGAGAAAGCATGATCATCAGATGAAAAGAAACAATGGTTGAGAAAGTCAGCTCCCTCTGGGTAAAACACAAAGCTTGGACATAAACAGCTTTACACAAGCAGCTCGAGGCTTGGCTGGATGTGCCTGTAGGAGGTGACCTCACATATGTTATCCCATTTAATCTCCACAGCAATGGCAAAGGTGCCATTATTATTCCCCTTTTGCAGATGGGGACGCTGAGGCTCAGAGTTGAACCAACTTTCTCATAGAAGGTGACTATCCTGTATGCCCCTAAGTCAAGATTAGAATTCTGGTCTAGCTGGCTCCAAACCCAGGCTAAGCAGGGCTCTTTCTCCTCACGGAAACTTGCAAGGACTTTTTCTCCTTTGTCCCTTCTTCTCAGTTTTCAGGAGCTTCTGTCATATGCTCAGTGTCAAAGTTCTCTGGAAATAAAAGCTCTGCTCCCAGCTGCAGTGTAGAAGTCTTGTCTTCTGAACCCCAGATGGCATCAGAGGCTCCAGTGTGCCCTGCAGCCCTGCTGGCTTTGCTGGGTGTCAGCTCATTCCTCCCCCTGACCTCAGATGCCAGTCAGCCGCACTGGACCAGAGGGAAAACTGCATTTTTAGGATGCTGCTTTATTCAGAAATTTGAAAACCATGAAGTATAGCAGGCATACGAAAGAGTGTATAAACGCATCTTTATCCAAGTTAAAGGAGAATGACGTGAACATCTGTGTATAGTCTACCCAGATTGAGAACTAGAATAGAGAGCTTGAATAGAATAGGGAGCTTGGAATTCCCCTGGCATCCCTCCTACCTCATCCCTGTGCCTCCCCCGTGAGGTCCAATGTCTGTGACCTCAATGTCTGTATCTTGAAGCTTATTATTTACTTTTGTCTGGATTTGAAGATCATACAACTGGAACACGCAATTGCGTACAGAACAAGCCGTCTTCCTGGCTTGCTTCCTCCCTCAGCTCTGTGTGGCTGAGAGTCATAGCCACGGACACACACACCTGTAATTCATCTATTTCATTTTCATTGTTGCATCATAGTCTTTTTTTTTTTTTTGAGACGGAGTTTTGCTCTTGTTACCCAGGCTGGAGTGCAATGGCGCGATCTCGGCTCACCACAACCTCCGCCTCCTGGGTTCAGGCAATTCTCCTGCCTCAGCCTCCTGAGTAGCTGGGACTACAGGCACGCGCCACCGTGCCCAGCTAATTTTTGTATTTTTAGTAGAGACGGGGTTTCACCATGTTGACCAGGATGGTCTCGATCTGTTGACCTCGTGATCCACCCGCCTCGGCCTCCCAAAGTGCTGGGATTACAGGAGTGAGCCACCGCGCCCGGCCTGTTGCATCATACTCTTTCGGATGACTCTTCATCCAATAGATTATTATCCATCCTATTCTTGATTTGAGTTGATTCTATTGGTTTTGGGGTTTTATTTTGCGAATAATACTGGGTCTTTGGATATGCACATGTTTAACGTGTCTTAATAATGCCCAGTTGTTTTCCAAAGTGCTTACATCAGTTACGTATCTACTTGCAGTGGGTGAGAGGTCCTGCTGTTCCATATACGATGTTTGGTATTGTCTGATTTTCAATTTTTGGGGGGCACTGTAGTGGAGGGTACTTTGTGATTTTGTTTCCATTTCCTTGATTGCTAACGAGGTTGACCATCCTTTTCTGTTTATGGCGGTTTGTGATTCCTTCACCGTGTGGTCTCTGTGCCTTGCTTTTGCCTGCTTTATTTTTCCCTCAGAGAGGGAATTGCTTGACTTTGTAAGTTATATGAATTGCAAACATCTCCAAATGTGTGGCTTGTCTGCTCACTTAAAAAAAATTATGGAACAGAAGGGCTTAATCTAATCTACTCAAATTTGTCAATCATTCCGCTTGTGATTTGAGCTCTTGGAAGAGATGTTTTCTATTGCCTTCTGAAAAGTATCACAGTTTTCCTTCACATTTATGCTTCTAATTCAACCAGACTTAATTTTTGTGTGAAAATTTAGATAACTATTGTTCCAACATCGTTTATTGAATATCCCACTTTTTTCCCCAACTGATTTGCAAGCCCAGCTCTATACTAAATCAAGCTGCCATCAGTGTATGAGTCTGTTCGTCAACTCTCTATTGTGTTCCATTATTCAATTTGCGTCTCTCTGCCTACACAAAGACCTCGTTACCTTAACTATTAAAGCTTTGTGATAAACATTCTTGATATATGGTAAGGCAAATCCTTTTACCTTGTTTTCCTTCAGAAATGTCAAAACCTTGGCCGGGTGTGGTGGCTCATGCCTGTAATCCCAGCACTTTGGGAGGCCAAGGCGGGTTAATCACCTGAGGTCAGGAGTTCAAGACCAGCCTGGCCAACATGGGGAAACCTGTCTCTACTAAAATACAAAAATTAGCCAGGCATGGTGGTGGGTGCTTGTAATCCCAGCTGCTAGGAGGGTGCTGAGGCATGAGAATCGCTTGAACCCAGGAGGCGGAGGCTGCAATGAGCCGAGATTGCACCACTGCACTCCAGCCTGGGCAACAGAGCAAGACTCCCATCTCAAAAAAAAAAAAAAAAAAAAAAGGAAAGAAAGAAAAGAAAAGAAATGTGAAAGCCTTTTTTGTTTTTATGTAAATTTTACCATCAGTTTGCCATTTTCCATTAAAAAAAACCTGTTTGGATTTTGACTGGCATTGCATGAAATTTATAGATTAATTTGGGGAAGAATAAATTCTTCAGAATCTTGAACATGAATATTTTTCCATTGATTTAGGTTTTCTTTATTGTCCTTTAATAACATTTCATAGTTTTCTCTGTCAAGCTTTAACAAGCCTTTTGTTAGTTTATTGCTAAGCTTTTAATATTTTTGGATGCGATTATAAATGGTTTCTTTTTAAAAACATTTTCCAGTTTCTTACTGATAGGGTATAGAAATGTAATTAATTTGTATATGTAAAATTTGTACGAGCAATCATACTGTCTTATTAATTCTAATAATTTATCTTTAGATGCTTTTAAGTAGATGGGTAGACAAACATAGCAGTTGCCAATAATGACAAAATTTTCTGCCTTTCTAATCCTTTTCCTCTTATTTATTTTTCCAGCCGTATTACACTGCTGGACCCTCCACTGTGGAGGGGGTAGTAACAGACATCTTCATTTCACCAGTAATTACGATGTGTGCATTAGGAAGACATCATTTTGTGGATGCCGTTGATTGTATTAAGGAAGTTCCTTTTTATACTAACTTTCTATTGCTGCATGACAAATCACCACAAGTTGAATGCTCAGAATAACATACATTTACTACCTCAGTTTTCATGGTTCAGGAGCCTGGGTACAGCTTAGCTGGGTTATTTGGTCAGAGTCTCACCAGGATGTAGTCAACATTTGGCCAGGCTACATTCTTGTCTGGAGGGTCAACTAGAGGAGACTCTTTTCTCAAAGCTCATTCAAATTGCTGGCAGAATTCATTTTCTGGTGGCTACATGACTGGGGGTCCTGGCTTATTACTGGCTGTTGGCCACTCTTGGCTCCTAGAGGCTGCCCATAGTCTCCTGCCTTGGGCCTTGGCAGTTCACAGCAGATCTGTTATGTCAAGGCCAGTAGGAAAACCTCTCCAGTCCATTAATATGGAACCATATTAAAGAAAAAAAAAAAGCATAATCTCGGGAGTGACATCCCATCACCTTTGCCATATTCCATCGGCCAGAAGCAATGCTCAGGGTTTGTTTTTTATTTTTAATTTAGCCGTGTTCCATTAATCTTTCCAAAAATCTATTTTTGTTAGATTATTTTTCTTCTTTGATTCATTGGTAAATTTTGTTTTTCTAAGATTAAAAAAAAACTTGTATTCTTGGGGTCAACTGTAATTTAATTCTGGTGTACTCCCCCACCCCCCACACCTATTTCTAGATTTGGTTTGATCGTAGCATGTTTAAGATGTTTGAATCAACAGTCGTAAGTAAAACTGGTCTGTACTTTTCCTTTCTTACAGTGTCCTCACCAGGTTCCAGTAGCAGACCTATGCTAGCCTCATACAATGACTTGTGAAGTGGTTTTTTTCTTTCTTTCTTCTTATGCCCTAGAAAAAAATTATATAAATTGGATTTACTTTGCTATTTACATGTTCGACCAAATTTGCTAAAATCATGTAAGCCAATTTTCTTTGTGACAAAATTTTAAATCATTCATTCATTCATGTATAGTTTAAAAGGTGATTTTATGATTACTCCGTTTTTCTATTTCTTCTTGAGTCAGTTTTGGCAAGTCATCTTTTTCATTTCCAAATATCTTCTTATCTTTTTAGTATTTGTGGCATGATTCCTAATAATGGTTTATGTTCTCTTTCTCTCCCTTTTCTCCCTTTCTCTCTTTTTTCATCTCTCGTTCAATCCTGCTAGAGGATTATCCATTTTATTAGTATATTCAAAGGAACAACTTTTGACTTTTTAAAACTCTCATTCAGTGTGAGTTTACTTTCTGTTTATTTGTTTCTGCTCTTGTCTCTATTTGTCTGCTCTACTTTATTTTGGCAATCTTATGTTCATCTTTCAATATCTTAAAATTTCATTCAACTCCTTTTGAAACATAGTATTTTCATTAATGTTCTGTTTTACATATTTGAATTTTTGTTATGATTTATTCTGATTCATAAATTATTTATAAGTATGCTTCTTAATTTCCAAAGGTATTATTTTAGTTACAATTTTTTGCGTACTGAATTTTATTTATTGCTTTTATCATTAGTTTCTTTCTCTTTTTTTCTTTTTTTTTTTTTTGAGTTCAACTTCCACCAGGTATGATAGTTATTTTGCAATTTTTTTTTTTTTTAAACAGAGTCTTGCTCTGTCAGCCAGGCTGGAGTGAAGTGGTATAATCTTGGTTCACTGCAGCCTCTGCCTCCCAGGTTCAAACAATTCTACTGCCTCAGCCTCCCTAGTATCTGGGATTACAGGTGCACGCCACCACTCCCAGCTAATTTTTGTATTTTTAGTAGACACAAGGTTTCACCATGTTGGCCAGGCTGGTCTCCAACTCCTGACCTTAAGTGATCCACCCGTCTCAGCCTCCCTAAGTGCTGGGATAACAGGTGTGAGCCACTGTGCCCGGCCTAAACCCTAGTATAGATTACCCTGAAGTCAGAGAATTTTGTTTGTATGGTGCCATTCCTTTAAAATTTGTTGAACTTGCTTTAGTGCCCATTATGTGGTCAATTTTCACTAATAGTCAATGTACAAAAATGTGTGTCCTATAGATCTTATTACATCATTCAATTTTTCGATATCCTTTTAGATTTTTATTTTGTCTGCTTGCTCACCTACTCCCTCAGAAAGATGTATTAAATTTTCCTGCTACAGTCGTATGCTTGTTTGTTTTGTTGTAGTTCTATAAATGTTTGCTTTATGTATTTATATGCCATATTATTGTCTTCTATATACTTTAAATTATCTTTTCTTGGAGAACTCAGTACTTTTTACATTAAAGCCTTCCCCTACCGCTCAGCATGTATATAGCTATACCAACTTCCTCTTGATTAAAACATACTTGTCAATTCTTTTAAAAATTCATACTTTCAATTTGTCTTTATGCTATGTTTTAAATGTGTTCCTTGTAAATAGCATTTATTTGAATAATTTAAAACATTTTTATCTTTTTTTTTTTGCCTGGAGCACACAACTTTCATTGTGATTATGGAAATCTTTGGATATATTTATACCATTTGTTTTATCCTTCCAATTTTTTATTTTATGTGTTTTTCCTCTCCTTTCCTACCTTCTTTTGAATTGATGTTTTCTCTCTATTTTTCAAACTCTACTAGTTTGAAAGTTGTAGACTCTGTTTTAATGATATTATTGCATATAAATCATCAAACTCTGAAGTTATCAATATTTACCTTCCTTCCAAACTATACTGTTATGGTTTGAATGTGTTCCCCCAAAAGCACGTGTAGAACCCTAATCCCCAATGTAATGTGTCGGGAGGCGGGGCCCCAGGGATATTTTAGGTTATTATGGCAAAGCTCTCATGAATGGATTAATGCCAACTATTAAAAGAGCTTGAGGCTGCAAGTTCACTCTTGTTCCCTCTCTTGCACTTCCACCTTCCACCTATGGGATGATGGAGCAAGAAGGTCCTCAAAACATGCTGACCCCTCAATCTCGGACTTCCCAGCCTGCAGAAATGTGAGCCAAAAAATTTCTGTTCGTTATAAATTACCCAGTCTCAGCTATTCTGTTATAGCAGCAAAAACAGACAGATTCAAATACTAAGATCTTAGGTCCCTTTTATTCTACTCATCACCCCCTCCTGACTGATAAATCATTTTCTGCTTTAGTTTATTTTTTAAAAACTAATTTGCTTCATTTAACAGAATCTCCTTCTGTGGTTCTCTTCTTTCTTCATCACTCTGCTAACTTGGTGGTAATGCTAAAGTCAATTTTGACATTCCAAATTTCCTTGTTAGCCTGCTTAACTTTTGTGTTTTAAACGTTTTAAATGTCAGAACTACTGAACAGGCATATCTCCTTCATTCTCATTCTGGTTACTCCTCTGGGAGATTCGATGTGTGCTCAGGAGGCTGGTTCTTCCTCACCAGGACTCTTTATGTTGGATAAGACAGAAAATTCACCTCCAAATCGTTGCAGTATAAAGCAAATTTACTGGCTCAGGAATTAGAAGATTCAGTGGCTCCTAGGATGTTACCAAGGTGGTGTATTCTCCAACATCAACAACCAGTTCTCTGATTCTTCAGACAAGAACAGCTGTTGACAATTCAATTCAATTCTGACATTAACTATCTGGAGTCAGCACAGACCCCACAGGTTAAGGACTCAGTCCCACAAGTCTGCCCTTCACTTCACAAGTCCTGGCTTCTCATACTTCTGACTGACTGGCTATGAATTAGGGGTTCCCACAACCCCTCAGGTTCAACAATTTTCTAGAATGGCTCACAGAGTTCAGGAAGATATTTTACTTATGTTCATGGATTTATTTTAAAGGAAATTATAAAGGATACAAACGAACAGCCGGGAGAAGAGGCACATAGGGCAAGACCCAGAAGCATCCCAGGCACAGAAGCTTCTGTCCACGGAGCTGGGGCGTGCCCCCCTCTTGGCACATGGATGTGTTCACCAACCTGGAGGTTCTCTAGCCTCTGTTGTTTAAGGGTTTTTATGGAGATTTCATCATCACATAGGCATGATCAATTTTTTTTTAAACAGCCTTGCTCTGCTGTCCAGGCTGGAGTGCAGTGGTGTGATCTTAGCTCACAGCAACCTCTGCCTCCCAAGTTCAAGCAATTCTGTAACAGGTGTGCACCACCACCCCTGGCTAATTTTTATATTTTTAGTAGAGACAGGATTTCACCATGTTAGCCAGGCTGAAGGTTCCAGGTTTCTAATCAAAGCTTGGGTTTTCTGGTAACCAGCTCCCATTTTAGAGCTGTCCAGGAGCCCAGGAAGAGTTATCTCATTATAACAAGAAGGGGGTCCTATCACCCAAGAAATCCCATGGAATTTAGAAGCTCTGTGCCAGGAACCAGGGACAAAGACCCAATATATATTTCTTATTTATTTTATTTTTTTTGTTGGGATGGAGTCTTGCTCTGTTGCCCAGGCTGGAGTGGATTGGCATGATCTCAGCTCACTGCAACTTCTGCCTCCCAGGTTCAAGCAATTCTGCCTCAGCCTCCCAAGTAGCTAGTACTATGGATGAGTGCCACCATGTTTGGCTGATTTTTTTTTTCTTTTTGAGACAGAGTTTCGCTCTTGTTACCCAGGCTGGAGTGCAGTGGCACAATCTCGGCTCACCGCAACCTCTGCCTCCTGGGTTCAGGCAATTCTCCTGCCTCAGCCTCCTGAGTAGCTGGGATTACAGGCATGTGCCACCATGCCCAGCTAATTTTTTCTATTTTTAGTAGAGACGGGGTTTCACCATGTTGACCAGGATGGTCTCGATCTCTTGACCTTGTGATCCACCCGCCTCGGCCTCCCAAAGTGCTGGGACTCACACAGGTGTGAGTCACCACGCCTGCCCCATTTTTGTATTTTTAGTAGAGATGGGGTTTCACCATATTGGCCAGGCTGGTCTTGAACTCCTGACCTCATGATCCACCCACCTCAGCCTCCCAAAGTGCTGGGATTACAAGCGTGAGCCACCATTGCTGGCCATATTTCTTATTATGCCACACAAGATCCCCTCTCCTCTCCCCTCTGCCTTCGGTGGTCTTCATCCTCATGTTCTACATAGTGGCTCTCTCTCAACTCCTCCCTCTTCCCTCATGAAAGAAAAGGGTTGTAGCAGCTCATGACCAAAGCAGAACCGTACCTTCCAGGGGTAGAGGGTCTTTTCTGGTAGCTCTGATGCAAGGCCTGGGCTCTGGGGTTCATTTGCTCCCCTTGGCCTGATTTGGGCCATATGCCTATCCGTTTTGGCTAGGATGATGAGGTACTCTGTCTTGAGCCTGCCATGCCCCACCAGAGGTCTGGAAGTCATATTAACCCCACCCAAGTGCATAGGTGGGATGGGGGAAGGGCATATTCACTAAAGAAAAGTCTGCGTGCTGTTGGCAGAGAATTGAGGAAGGGGTGTTCTGGAGGTAGTGAACAAATGTCCTCTACAGTTTTCTCACATCTTATTTCCAAGAACAGAACTGAGAGTGTCAGTTCCTCTTATTGATGATCTGACCATACCCACCGAGGATTTTCTCAACGAAACTGCAATCAAACAGGGTCCTATGTTCCCAAATTTGTGATTCAAGTAAACATTGCATTGTTAGTCTCGGAAAAAGGTCTCTGGGAAATCCTAAGAGTAAATTCGTTAAGATTCCCAAATTCTGAAGTTCAGGATGAGTTATGTATCTACCTTCTCATTCCAGGAGGTGGGAGGGGAGGAGGGTGTTCTAAGAAAGGGCAATTGAATCACAGTGTATGGGCACTTACAGAAGACCTGACATTTCCCTTGATGAGTGACTGGGGTGTGGGAGCCCCATTACTGTATGCATTATTTCTTGAGGAATACTTGATTGCTTTTCAGTGATACCCCAGGTTTGAAAGTATTAAGCAGGAAAGAGTTGGAAAGGCATTTTACCTAAGTGAAGAGGAAGTTGCCCTCAGGTAGTGGTAACATATGGCATGTGTGTTTTTCACCTTTGGTTTTCCCAGGGCAGGAGGGAGGTAGGAATGCATTTTAAGAGATGCTATTAAGTGTGACTTGTTCTCAGAAAAAATAACGGTGTAAATTTCAAATTCATGCTACAAGCGGATTAAGTTAATTTTGGCTAATCTTCATGTATTATTTGCAGTGATGACTGCAATGAAGATTAATAACCTTGACCATCATTAGCATAATCCTCTGTAATGCTGGATATAAAATCACATCATTTTAATAATCGAATTTAAGGTTTCCTGACCAGTGGGGGTTCTTGTAGCTTTGCAAGTATTAGCTGTAAATTCTTTAAACTAAAGGCAGAGAACTTTGAAAATGATCAATGCCCCTGGACTATAAAATGCACTATGAATTATTTTAACCAGTCACAATATGCCTAGCTTTGTTTTATTTGAGAGGTTGCCAATGTACGGTGTATGCATGTGTGTGTGAATGTGTGTGTGTTGAGAAGCAGGGATCTTTTCGTCTTAGCTAACATTTGCAAAATGGATAACCAGCTACTATATGAGGATGAATCAAGAAAGAGCGTGGAGAGGCTGTGGGCAGGCCTCAATGTACCACAGCAGCCCAGGAGGCATTCTCAATGTGACAGGAAAAGGTTCCAGTTTAGTTTCTGGCTATTATTCTCCATCTGATTCTGGGAAAATCATTTCTCTTGAATCTCAATCTCCTATGTGTAAGGCAAGGGCCATGACCTAGATGAATGGCTCTAACGGGCATGGCCTGCCTTCTCATCTGCATCCACAGACAGTGCCAGCACCTTGTTTTTGACAGCCATACAGACGAGCCTTTTCCTGGATGCCAGGGGCATTTTCTTTTCTCTCAGAGTGCTCTATTCCTGTTGGCCTGCAGGGGGTGCTCTTACTCAGAGGCTCCTGAATTCTGAATTCGCAGAAATTGTCCATTTTGGAAAACTGGGCCCACCTCTGAGTTCTAATGTCCTGTTTTTCCAGCTTCCACAGTTATGCCTGATGTAATAATGGATCAAATTTTCTTTATAATAGGAGACATTTTATTTAATGGTTAAATATAGTCTGGAAAAGATCAATGGGTACAACATAGCAGGTTACCCCATTTTTGTGCGTTAGGTTTAGTGAGTTACCTGCTAGCAAGGACAGTGTGTTATGTTTAATTTTAACTTTTTCATCTAGTGAAAAATGTCAGACTAGCCCTCCCTCAATTATCATCCAGAGCTAAGGCCCAAGGAAGACATTATACCCAGACAGACCGTGTGCCAGGAGAAAGCAGCAGCCAGCCAGAGGAATACCGAGCTAGGAAAGAGTTATCTGGCCGCACTGTTTGCCACTGCACACACAGCCAGGCTCAGGGGGCCAGGACTGAAAAGACATGAGGGCAAGATGAAAAGGAATCAAGCTTCGAGCAAATCACCATCTTTATAAAAATCTTGCCCCCTCCCATTCTCCTCTCTTCCCCTCTCCTCACCACCCAGGGGGAGGGGAGAGATCCTGGGGACGGCTGTGCCAGGCTGGGCACTGGCGGCCTCAGCAAGCTCTGGATCAGCGATGCTCAACTCAGGGTACCCCTTAGAGCCACCTGTGGTGCTTCAGGGACATACCCAGGTGTCACTCACATTCTGCTTCTGAGTCTCCATGGATTGAGAAGCCTGGCTTGGGGTTTTCAAAAGCTTCTCAGATGAGTCTGCGGAGACCCCCTGCTCAGATAAATGGAGTGCTGTGCTAAACTGCCTGATACTTCACTTGAACATAGTTGCCACTTTGCCTTATCACACATCAGTGTGTCTAGATATTCTCATTGCTGGACAGCCGTTTGCCTTAGGAGTGGCTCTCATGCTCTACAGGTGGTTAAAATGGGTTTAGTGTTAAGGTCTTCCATGTGTTTTCATGTTGTGGGGGCAGTCTCCTAAGTCAACGGTACTATGAAGACCAGGGCCGTTCTGGCCTTGCTTAAGGGAGCAACCGTTTCCAGGGGACACTGCTTCCGACCTAAATTAAGATTTCCTCTTTCAAAAAATCTTGCGTTCACAACTATACACGCAGGGAAGGAAGAAGATAAAGGAAATCAGTCGCTTGTGTTTTTGGTTTTGGTTTTAGTCAGTTCTCTTCTCGTTTTTATTTAATGCCATCATATTATATTAGCGTACGCCACAACATTTAAGAATGCCCATTCTCTCCAGCTTCAGTCCAAGAGGGAGTGGGGAAGTCCATAGACTAAGCCCACCTTCAAGATCACACTCCCATACTTCGCACAGAGGGAATGCAGTCTCCCATCCAGATCCTCAGACCCACACACCAGCCCACCACTCTCATCCCCGATGCCCTAAGCCTGGGTCTGGACACGTGGTCAACACACATCCTGGATCTTACAAATCCAATGGTGACCAGCAGTAGAATTGAAGCCTCTACGTTTTCGTTCACTCCCAAAGTGTGCTGAGAAATCCTAGGCTGTTTTGTCAATTTAATTCCTGTAGACGAGTCATTTGCTCCTCAGTTTCCTATGGCCCAATTTTACCATCAGGATAATGGGAATAATATGTCATCCACCTCACAGGGCGAGGACTAATTTATTGGCATTTGAGGTCCTTAGATGAAAGGTATGACTGTGTATAAGTATAAAGTGTTATTATTCAGTAATCACTGAGTTGGTAAATGTATTCATTCGTATGGAATTTTTGGAGGAGAGCTTTAAGGAATGACAGCAGTAGAAATGCAGCTAGATATATTTTTGAAAACATTTTTTTAGGTCTACCAACTTAGAAAAAGTCCCAAATATTACATACTCTTTCTAAAGCACCTAATTCACATTATTATTATTATTGTTTGCCTAGAACTATGGAAAAATTTATGGGAAGGAAAGTGAGGGCCCAGGGTTTTCAACTTGGGGAAATTCATTTCCCATCCCCTGGCTGCCAAGCCTTCCTACACACAATTTCACAAGTGTGCCTGCAGCTGTGAGGACAGCTGGAGTGATCTGTTGTGTTTCTGGTCCGCTCTGACATTTTGCAGTGTCTCTTTTGATTGACACTGTATACAGGGCATGACCTCTTTGACTTGGCCCTGCCTGTTATGAAAGTGTCACCATGGGGGCAGGGAGCTAGAGAGATTTAGTTGGTTTGAATTATAATATGCCCTTGAGCTTTGAGCACAGCAATGGAAATCTGGCGACTCTTTTTGGAGCTCTAGCGACTTCTAACCAGAGCACATAGTTTTGTTACAAGCTGTCACACCATTGTAATAGAAGACCTTCAGCTAACGTAGAGAAAGGCTGATCATACAGGCAGCTGCATGATTTAGGCAGGCAGGGCCCATGGAGCTGTGAAGAGTTCACTAGGAGTCCTCTGCCTTCCAAGACACAGGTTCCCACCTGATTCAGGGAGAGAGATTTCCCACTAGTCCACCTTCTGTGTATGTTACCAAAAGGAAGCCATATTTGGAGCTGATCTAAGCTCCAGCCCCTGCAGTTTCATTTGCCTTCCCTTAGTAAGGAACACAACACAATGAGAATAAAACCACACACAGCATGTGAAGACCAGGCGCTTCTGATGCTGATGTGTGGAGAAGACTGGGCACTGGACTGAACAAATTTTCAGCTGTTGCCTTATGGGAACCACAGAAATGGACTGAAATCAAACTTACGAAACCACTTTAACCACTCTTATTTATGGCTTACCACCAAGGGAAAACAGTCAGTGAAACAGAAAAACGTTTTCCAAGGGAAAAATCAGTTTCCTCTTTGGTGACCTGAGAAAGTTTACCGTAACTCCATTCAAAACCTTCAGGCACTTGACTTTTTTTTCTTTTTTTTTTTTTAATATCCTTTACCTTTTTAATAAAAAGTAAAAAACAAACAAAAAATACATCAATGTTCTGAATAGAACCTCTCTATGTAAAGGTCTCACTAAACAAATAAACATAGGACCAGACAAAAGAAATGGAGCGGTGAATAGCAATATGATATATTATGAAGCATTTATATATGTATGTATATGTTTTATATGAATGTACGGGTATATGTGTGTGCACCTATGTATGTATAAATCTAAATATTTGCCTACATACACGTCACACACATACATATTTATACTGACCTCTTTAGATTGAAGTCCAAGGCACTTTTTACAATGAACAGGTTAAAGCCATTAATTTAGAACATAACTGTTTCTGGGTACATATCAAGTTATGGCGCCAATTATCAGAATTCACATCTTTCCTTGCCCACCTTGGAGTGTTTCTTGTTGGTGCAATGAATAAGAGAATTGGCTTTAAAGGAGATTAGGAATGTTTCTAGACGGTTAAACTAACTTCTCTTGCTAGTTTCTTCTAGGGGAGGAGAGTTCTCACTGGTGAGATGCTGAGTTCCTCAAGGAAAGAACACAGGGATCAAAAAACACAACAATTCCTGCACTATGCTAAGCAGAGACTCCTGTAGCCTTCCAGAGGACATGCCCTGAGGTTCCACCTGATATTCTGATGCCCTGGTAGCCTAGGCTAAAAAAAAAAAAGAATAAAACTTAAAAACAGGGGCTTTGAGGTGGCTCAAGGCTTTGAAGTGGGTGCTATTTAGACAAGACCGGAAAAAGACTCTCTCTTACTGACTTTATTATGTTTTATATAGACCATTCAAGCTACATAGCCTCAAGCGGAACTTTAAGATGCATTTGTTTTTACCCTTATGATCATTCAGAGCCTTCATATCATCAAATAATTCTGTAAATGAGACCAGGAAGAAACAGTTTCATTCTCTAATTATTAACGAGTTTGGTTATCACTGCGCTGAGGTGAGGCCAGCGCTTATCAGTATTTCCAGTGCACGCAGGTCACCTGGGGATTTGCTAAAAGGCCAGTTCTGATGAAGAAGGTTTTGTGTGGGGCCCGAGATTGTGCATTTCTAACAAGCTTACAGATGGCGCTAACGCTGCCGGTCTGTGGACCACACTTTGAGTAGCAAGGGTTAGCAGGTAGCCATGGACTTGAATTACTGTCAAGGGGTCTGCTTTTCCCAAATGATGAATTTGCATTTGTATCCTTGATTCTAGATGGAATACAACTTTGAGGGGATAGGTCAGAATATATTTGCTCTTTATAAATGTAAGTCTTAGTCTGAGCAATGTTAGAAGGAAAAACTAAAAGAAAAAAGCATTTAGTAGCAGAAAAATGTTAAGAAATAAATCAATTACCACCAATACATTCATCAATCAATTGTAAAATTGAAAATAGGCTAATTTCCATTATCTGATGAGTAAGTAACCTTATAAAAACAGGTGCCCTGGAGTTCAGATGGCTTTAGCAGAGCTCAGCCTAATATACAACTGAGGAGTAAAATACAGATACTGAGAGAATTTAGCTCCATAAAAAGAAAACTGTGTACAAGGTAGGGCTCAGTTACACAAACAGACTGAAAACGGGCATTCAGACATTTCTCTTTCAGACAGCGTGAGTAGCTACTGTCATTGAGGCCCAAGACTTATCTACCTTTAAGCGGACATAAATTGAAATTTGAGGTGATTCCAGCCTTTTCCCAGGAGAAAACTTGTTTTGCACTATCTGTAAATGTATGTGAATTTCCAGGGTTTGGGAAGGAAAGAGACACACAAGCTCAGTTGTGCAACCTGGTTCGCACCTGCGCAATATCACACCAAAGCGACAATAGCGAGTGAGGGTCCTTGGCGAGAAGAGGCTCACTGATTCATGTAACCACATACATCCTGTTTTCATCTAGAAGTAGGGCCTTAGCCATACGAAGGAGGAAACTGAGAACTTCTACATGTGTGTCTCAGCTGCTCTACAGAGAAAGAGGGCTGTGGATTCCATGAGTTGCTTAATTTTGCCATAAAGGACAATATCTCAATGGGAACTCTTTATTTCCTCCCAGCTAGAGGAAGCTAGCAAAAAAGGCAGCCCAGCTCTTTGCTGGCTCCGGCTGTTCATGTCCTGCTGGCTCCTCCCATGATTCCCTTAGGAGCTTGGCTCCATGTTGCTGATAAACGTGTGGGAACCTTGCTCCCTCAAGGATACGGCCAATTTAGAAAAGCACATCTGCACACTGGACTCCTGTTGGGCCTTGTGTAGACTGGAAACCCAACCCGGGTTTCACTTACACAGAGAAACTCAGAATGGCTAGAATTTTGAGCATTTTCAGTTACAGGAAAACAGGACTCTTCCTTATACCCGATTCTGACATTGTCAAAGGAAAGTTCGTTGGCTGAGTTTAAGACTTATATAATTTACGTAATGAAGCCTTTGAATCTATATAGAAAGAGCCTGCACTTTTATTAAACTGGTTTGCACAGCTACTAAAGGAGTGATGGCTTTAAGAATCTCTTCTGAAATGGCTTGATAGAATTTAGGGTAGAATTATTCTTCTAAGCTTGGAACAATGTTCTTTTGTCTCTAATACTCAGGCCTGGGAGAATTAGAACATGAAAGTTCAGGAGGCTGTGGTAGGAGGACCCTTGGTCTGGGTGCCTGGCAATCACTAACAGTGATGTGTACTCAGAAACAGTCACTGGGAGAGCAGGCTGACAGTCGACCTGCTAAACTCTAGTTTGATACAAAATGTTAGTTGAAAGTTACAATATATTTTATAATATATCAATATATTTCATATTTAAAATAAACTGTTATGCTTTCTCCTATCATTAAAAAATAGCAAGCAGTACAGAGGCAAGATGCAAATTCATATTAAAGCTCGTCTGATTCTGAATATAAACACTTCAGTTTCTGAGCTTGCCATGAAAAGATTTCCTCCATTAACATCCTGTCATTCTCTTTTGCTGTTCTCTTGTGGCCAGTGCAGAATGGAGAGTCTGGGACCAAAACTGAGTTGTTACGCCATTAAAAACCGTATCTGATGAAGGTGGATCAGTCCTGGTTGAGATTCAAAAACCGAGACAATATGACACAGCTAGAGAATGTTTATTCCGTGTCCTTCTTCTGTGAAGCTGGACGTTGGCTGCTTCGATCAGATTCAGACATGTATATGTACTTTTTCTTTTTGGCTATAAATGTCAACATCTCTTTGGGATCCTAACTGCAGGTTGGTGTTGAATTTTGTGCTTTTCCTCCACCAGCTTGGTTGGTTACGACGTCTCTTTTGTTTCAACACATAGCCCAGGCCCAAGATTACAGCTTCCAGGATACATTTTTCAGGTGTGTAAACAACTGTCACAGGGCACTTGGCACCTATATTTGGAGGTCATAAGTTGGAGATTTGACAATGGTTTTGTTCAGAGGGAGCTCCAGTTCATGTTTGGGTGTTTCCAGTAATGGCATAAGACAAAAAGATCACAGTTATATATTTTTTCTATCTGTATATATGTATATACCATTGCACTGAGTACTTTTTAATAAGCTGCGGTCTGTTTCAATAAAAATCTACGTATTACTTGTCTGACAGGAGTTTAACGTTAATTTCTATTCATGCAGCCTGGCACAAGCTTTCTACTACCACAAGCAGACAGTTAATATTTCTATCCCTGTAAACTCCTTTCTTAGTGGTGCCAATGATCCCATTTCCTGAACGTTTACTTTGGCGGCAGTAGAGAAGGAAAGGATAGTGTCGGGGCGTCAGCAAGCCCACTGACTGCAAGGGGAGAGAAGGGGCTGTTCGTGCCTCCCGGGAAGCCACAAGGTAGCTGTCTAAGGTACTGAAATCCAACCCTGCAGAGTCAATAGGGATCCTTCAGCTGCTTCTAGCAACTCTCAGAGAAGAATGAATATAGAAAACTGGGGACATATTTTAGGATTTAAAAACAGTAACTTAAAAAGAGTAGGACCTACTGGTAGTGCAATGACTTCACAGTATTTCAGCTCTGGCACTGCGATGGGAGCAACACCGTTTGTTCTGGGTGAAACACTGATTCTCAATTTGGAGTGTACTGTTTGTTGAGTTGCACTCTGGAGGAGGAGGAAAGTCCTGGGACTATGTGCTAATCCCATACTTCTCCCTGCTGATTTTACCGCTATTTAATATGCATTAATTACTTTTTGGTAGCTACTGACTGCATTCAAATGTAACATCAAGTTGTGAACTAGATACAGTCAGTCTAGGCTGCTGTTGATGACAAAGGTGATTTCAGCTGTTCTCTATTGAATTCTTTGTACTTAAGAATATTAACTATTCTCTTCTTTTAAGTACAGAGAAACTGATGAATGAGGTGGTTATATGAATTGGCCAAAGATGTGGATCCAGTCTTAGATTTTTATTTATTCTGATTTTGTATCACTAGGTTTCTTCTTTTCCATGATTGTTTATTCACAAAGAAATTATAAAAATTTAAGGGGGAAATCCCCCAATATATTAAAATCATTACTTCTTCAATGCTGTTCCTTCTTGGCCTTTAATAATAAAAATAGCTTGTACATGCTCAGCGCTTGGAATTTACTTTTGCGTACATTTTCTAGGTCTCCTAATTCACAAGATTGTTGTTCTACCACTGGCCCCTGCTGAGGTCGGTCAGTGGTGGCTTGGGGCCTTCCCCGTCTTGTTCTTTTGGATTGTATTAAGCACTTCTAGAGACATGATGTCATGAAGTTATGTGTTATGAAGATGGCAAGAACAGTTCATAGACACTTTATGACAATTTATTGATGATGATCACATATATGTGGCCTTTGATCCAAGGGTGAAGACTTTTATTTGGACTTCAATCTAAGGAGGAGTGAGCCCCTACTCTGGTATAATTTACCAACTAATTCTATGTCCTGAATTCCACTGAGATTAGTGGTCTTAAAGTATCACAGTACATCCCTGACTTTACAGTACATGAAGCTATAATATGGCTTAAGCAACAGGGAGGGGGGTGGCTCCTTATTTCTAATTCAAGTGTCTAGATATTTTAGGGAATATTAGAGTGATTTTATCTGTCACTGAGTTAGAAAGATTATAGTAGGGGATCTGCCATTGAGTCAGTCCTCCAGGAGTGGGCAGATCTTGATCAGTACAGTATTGAAGTGAGGTTACCATAATTAATAGTTTTTATATATAGCCAATTTTTTTTGAGATGGAGTCTTGCTTGAGAGGCTGGAGAGCAGTGGTGCAATCTTAGCTCACTGCAACCTCTGCCTCTCGGGTTCAAGTTATTCTCCTGCCTCGGCCTCCCAAGTAGCTGAGACTATAGGTACCCACCAACACAGCTACTTTTTGTATTTTTAGTAGAGATGTATTTAGTTTCGCCATGTTGGCCAGGCCGGTCTTGAAATTCTGATCTCAGGTGATCCTGTCTTCTCGGCCTCCCAAAATGCTGGGATTACAGGTGTGAGCCACTGCGCCTGGCTATAGCCAATTCTTGAGCAGATAATTAAACCTCCTCCACTACAAAACTTGAAAGTAAGGTGCAAGAAGGCATGACATAAGAATCCACCTGCCCCTTTTCCCATCTGACTGTGATGCTGAGGTGTGGTGGAATTAGCCGAAAGGTGTAGGAAGAAAACTTGGGTGAGTTACACCCAGAATAATTATACCTAAGTCATCAAGAGTTGATTGTACTTGCAGCAGAACAGGTAACTTTCCCACATAAAGCGGAATGCTAGTACAGAGGAATAGCCTTCCATTTGCTATTACAGGATCAACGTGCAGGTTCGATCAATTTTTTTTGAAGCATAAGTATTCTTTTGCCAAGAATAAAAATCATGTATAGCTATTGCACTACCAATAGGTCAAGTCATGCTACAAACGTCCATGTGTTTCTAGGATACCAGTGGCTACTGCTACCAGAAATAACTCCCATCACTTCCTTGACTAATGTTGCTAGTTTGGTCTTTAGGGTTTACCTAAGTGAGAGCATCAGTGATGGGCGAAAGAATTATTTGCAGACCACAATGGATAAATCACAGTCTGTGCACACTTTTGGCCAGGAAGAGTGGCGGTGGAATCTTGCATGTCATTTGGTTGAAATTAAGACTAAATCTCTATATGCGCATACACCCACACCCACACCCACATGCACACATATCACGGGGTTACAGCAGAATGAAAGAGGTGAATAAGAATCACTAGTTGAAGGCTGTAGGTTTAAATGATAAGGATTGGCACACTCAGATCAGCCCACCAGTGGTCCTCACTTCATGAAATGGAACTAATACCACAAGGAAACTGCATGGTTATTTCATCTGTTTACACATCTGCTTATATGTTCAGCTGAACTGTCACTGAAAACAGGAGCACCATTCTTGGGACATAAAAAAAGGAGGGGAAACTTTCAGATAATCAACAGTTAAAAGGACAAGTAAAAAAATAAGCCAACAGCAAGTGTGGCATCTCTGGTATGCAAAACGACTAACGAAAGTGTTCAAAGGAATTATCAAGGCAAGCCATTAAAACTATAAACCATCAAAGGAGCAGCAGCAATAGCAAGAGACAGAAGCGGGCTAGCAAGAGACTGGATCTTCCTGAAAGAGTGGCCTTGGCTCTGCAGCTGTCTACCTTGTGCTGTCCTTAGAAGAACAGGTCCAGTGCTGCAGAAGAAAAATCTCCATGCCAAGGCACTGCTTTCAGAATGGCAATGGTGTCTTCTTACAAAGGTAACCCCAAGATGACAACCACAGGCAAAAAATCACTCTTTAGTTTTACCTTCCACAGATGAAATAGTCCACACAGTGCCATTCAATTTCCCACAGGCAGAAACCAAAGACCTCAGAATGAGAAAAGTGATGAGTAACACGACGGTCTTCATACCACGAATGTTAGGTGTGGTCAGATTATGGAGCAATGAAAAATTTTTCAGTGCCTCTCACTACACTGAAACTTGATGTTTCCGAAGTCTCTTGGAGTTTGAGATGCATTGGAATAGTTTTTGCACCAAGATTAACATGGCACAGTGGGAACAGGCTACTGACAAATCTATGTCCTCTTACCTTACCCACAGGGCTCCCTAAGGGCTCCCTTTATTCTCACAACATTTCATTCTGAGATGACTTCAGGTCAGGTAGAAGGGACCACATGGGCCACTCTTCATCACTTCTCCCAGCTCAGAGGCTCACAGGTGAGGCACTTGGCCCTTTTGCACTCCTAACATCTGGGGCTGGAAACCTGTTGCCAGATAAATACAGCTCAGCAAATCTCCAAAGCATACTTCTGTTCTCTAAGGTGTTATTGAGTTGCTCTTGTCTGTACATGTCTGCACACACACGCACAATTTCTTGTCCTCTCCCTCCACACATACAGACATACACCTGGTCATGTGGTCCATCAAAACAGCTTGTTTGGATGGAAGAAGAAAACTGTAGATGCTGTTATTTTTAGAAGCCTGCTTATCCCTCCTGAATGCCAACAATTTTGGCTTGGCATCCATTTCAAATCAAGCAAGGTGCATATCCAGGATGAAGCAATATGCATTGTGTCTGAAGGGACCGCACCTTCAGTGAAACTCAGAATGTGTCCGGTGCTAGACAACTACCTGAACTGAAAGCACCCCACGTTCAGATTCAAACCAGCTCACCACCCATGGAACGGGTGCCTACTGTGTGCAGGGTAAGGTGTCAAGTCCCTTTTTATTTGGATTAAGCTCAAATAAGAAAGGACCTGGACCGAAAGCTGGATGTGTGTGTGTACATGTACACGCTTGCAAACACACAGGTTTATATGGGTGTTCATATTGAGAGGAAAACCTGGCTTTTTATTTGTCTGTGTCTTTTTTTTTTCCGGTCTGATTTGGGTATATTTGTTTTGGCAAGTTGTGGGCAGCTCTCCTTTCCTTTTGTCACACAGAGGCTTCTGTAGACAAAAGGAAGAGTGAGAGGCGTGTTCAAAGACCCCCATGGTGAAGAACCCATTCCCCAAGCCTGACACGACCCCCTCTCCCGTGGACCCCTCTTCTGGACTGGCTTCACTGTTGGCTACTTCAGTGCATCTGACCCCCACCCCCCACGTGAAGACCTGAGATTGAGCGTGGATTTCTGTTCTCCACCAGCTCTGCAGCAAGGGCCCTGCCAGAGGCGTTGCTTCCTCATCTCCTCTTCCCGCTCCCAAGTAGAGGCACCTAAACAGAGATTAGATTTCTGGTTTCAAGGCATGTCGGACCAAGCACGCTGAATGAACATGAGTTAGTTAATTAGCTCGGTCTCTCTTCTTTCCATTCCCTGGTCTGAATGTTCCTTGATGGCAAAGCGACCAGGAGAGAGTTGATTTGCATCTTAAGACCTATGGGTAATGCTTCTGGAGTGGGGAGATTTATTTAGCAACTGCTTGAACTTGTGTATGGGGTCGGGAAGGAGGTGGAGCTGACCCCGATCGGGCTATCGGAGATGGGGGTGTGGGTGGTACCCACTGCCACGCTGACACCCCGGGCCTCGATGATGGCAGACAGGAGCTGCTGCTGCTGCTGGCGCAGGGTGTCGGCGATGAGCAGCGGCAGGGAGTTGAAGCTGGCGGTGAGATGCTCCAGCTTGGACTCCAGGCTGCCAATCTGCTTCTCCAGGTCTTCACTCCGGTCATTGAGTTCTGTGATTAAGTCATACATGACATTCTGCATCTGTGTGGAGAGAGGGAGAGGCGAGAGACAGGGAGATGACAGGTCATCACAGAGGGAGCTGCAATGGGAGAAATGAAATGCCCTCCGCAGCATGACAGGAGCCACTTCCACACCAGCTGATCTGGTCAAGGAAGGACACAGGTTTATTTCCCAAAGACAGGGAGGCTGAAGTGTGGACATTTTTTTTTCTTATTACAAAAGTAATGAGTATTAATGACAGTGTTTTATTAGAGAATATGTACCAAGGGGGAAAAAGTGGCCCCTTTTTTTCCTTAAAGTGAGTCTCTAAACTGTCACATGTTCTTACAGGGCCACAGCCTCTCAGCTCACATGGCTGCTGGCATCTAATGATTCCAGAAGTGTTGCTGTTGGGGAATGGACAGTGCATAGTTGTGGAATTAGTAGACCAGGGTTTAAATACACGTCTGCAGCCCAGCAACAACGTGCCCTCTGCCAAGCGCCTGGCCTCTCTCAATCTCGGTTGCCTTAGAAAATTGGAGTTAATAACTATATACAGTTAGGAATTATTGCACATCCCCCAACCTCCATGTTAACACAGCAGCCAGGATGTAAAGTGAATGAACTCCCAGGCACAGTGCTTAGCCAAAGGGGGCTGCCTTGCTGAGGGTGGCCCTTCCCCTGCCTCGTCCACAAGGCCTCCAAGTGAGACATCCCTGAAGGGTCATTCCAACTGGCTGAGGTCTTTGTTGACTGTCTCACAGTTCAAACTCTCCCTCTGACCAATCCAGCGGCCCTCATTCCTTGGCAGGGGTTCTGAGTGTGCTCCCCAATGCCCCTCCTGCCTTCAGCACTGACTCCCCGTGTTCTAAGGGTGCCGGCTGATTACTAGTGCTCCTTCCCCAATACCCTGTGACCCCCTTGTTGGCCTCCAGAGTTCCAGTCTATGCGACAGAGGTTTTCCTCCCAGCAAATTAGCAAATGCCATCCTGGCTGTGCACATCAGACTTGGGAACAGGATTCACAGGCGTCTTCAGCCTCCCAGGCATCAGGGAGTGAGGCTCCTGGGGTGGCAATGCAGAGGGCCAGGCCGGGGGTTGCTTGGTCATCCCCGAGACACTGTGGCTCTTTGGGTTTCTGGTGATCTGCCAGTGACATGCCAATCCTATTTCACCTGAAATTTCAGGTTACTCCAGGAAGATACAGAAACCATTTGTGTCCCAGGGACCAAAGAAGCAGCAAGGAAGACGAGAGGAAAAAGAGGAGTAAAAGAAGATGTGAGAAGCCAGAGAAGAATGAAGGGAGCAGGGTGACATTAGAAGTGAAAGTTCTCCCTTTGTTAATCAACATGACAGAACCCCTCGAGGTGCACACTCTTCCAGAATGTGCAAAATCACCCATTTCATTTGACCGCAGGGGAGCCCTGATGAGCTCTGGATGCAGAGTCCAGGCCCCCACGCTGGTGCTCACCAACTGCCTGACCGTGGGATGTCACTTTGTTCCTTTGGGTCTTGGTTTCCTCATCTATATTCATAATCAGAACTACCATCTGCAAAACCTTTCTAGTTTACGAAGCATTTTCAAAGATATCATCTTATCCGACCACCTGAGCCTCCGAAGGTAGGAATCATTTTTACATTTCAATTGAAGTAATTGAAGCAATCAGGAAAAGACTCCAAGCTCTCCCAGCTCTGCCAGCCTATAGGACAGCAATTCAATACAGACATAATATGTGGAGGCCACATGCCATATTCTTAATTTAGAGAGGACCAAAGGGCAGGAGTGGGAAGGCGCTGAGCTGGGAGGCTACAGCACACAGACAGAAAAGAGAGAGAACACAGTGTTATCATCTTCCCTGCTCTGTTGCTTGGTGACAGGATGCCAGGGGGAATGTGGACCAGTGTGAAGTGTGCTAAGCTGTTGCCAGGACCTTGGCTGAGTCTCCTGGGAGGAAAAGACAGACTGGAGGGACGTCAGAGCTCGCCTCCTGAGAACTTTTTGCTCTGCAGATTTTTCCCTTAACCCTTTTCTGCACACTCTTTCTTCCCAGGTAACTTGCTCCTGGGTTACTGATGGCTTAGTTCCCCCACCCAAAACAGGAGTGTCTTTGCAGTTCACTGAGGTGTTCACTTCACCTGGTCTGCTCTGTGGGCCCCATGTCTCTGAGAGGCGGTGGGTGGCATTGCAGAAATGCAGGCCTGAAAGTTGGGTTTGCCCCATGTCCCCAGGGAACATCGGTCACAGTGTGTCCTGCAAAGTGAGAGGAGAGACAGGAAACACCGCTACTCGTGGAAGAAGCATCCTGGGGCATGTTGATGGGCTATTCCTGAAGTCACAGGGGGGGCCCTGGCTCTGTTTGCTCTCTATGGCTCTCTTCCTGGCCAAGGCTGATTAGTCCCAGGGTGGATACAGGACCCAAACTGGCCAATCATCTCTTCTGAGAATTTAGAATTAAGACCAGTAAAGGGCCAATGAGTCTTCGCCCGTGGCTAAAACTGTCATAGGCACTCTCTGAATTGGAGCCTGTTACAGTCTGTCGTGGGGACAAGAGGCATACAGGGATAGAAAGAGAGGGAGAAAGAGGGAAAGGAAGAGAGAGACAGGGAGAGGGAGAGAACTAAAGCAGTCACTCTCACAGAAGGAGAGAGAAGCAATGGTGAGAGACCTCACCTCGCCCCTGGCTAGGGGGGCTTCCCAGGTCTGCTTCAAGTCAGTTCCTTCCTGTAGTCTGGCCACATGCCTCCTTTGAGGTTCTGCCTGGAATGAGACTCCCTTCTAGCCTTACAATAGATTTCTCCATTTTTAAACCTAGTCCCAGCGGGTTTCTGATATTAAAACCGACACACCCAAAACCTGAGGGAGTTCTCTCCTGCATGCCTACGTTCCACTCCCACTCCACGCTCCCAGGAACCATGGTGCACTCCACGTGAACACCCTCCTCCAAAGGCACACAGGCCTGGGGGCTTCTCCCCAGTGGTGCCAAGCCGCTGTCAGCCCGACTGAAGTCCTCACAGGTTTAGGAGGCCCTTTCTGTGGCTCAATCCCTTTACTGAACAAGGCGCGTGCGCATGGCCCCGCAATAGTGATTTCTCTGACTGCACCCTTTTCCAAAGGTGCTTAATATGCCTGAGGGAGTGTCTCTTGCTTACCCAGGGAACGTGTTCCATTATGATAATTGACATCTGCTGGAATGTTCCACCAGCCTGACCCTGAGCTGTATACAATATACAATTCCTATCAAGAGGCAGTGAGGAGGGAGGGCTCCAATTCAGCTCTAGCAGTGCGGCCTTCAGCTCCCTCACCCGGGTGATTTGCAAGAGGAGGGAGTTTCTTTACAGTATTTATGGCAGCTCAGGACCAGAAACACAGAGTGACAGAATGATGGAAAGCCGACACCTTGAGGTTCTCAAAAGAAGGCGCTCCTTTTCGGTATCTTCATGTAAAGACATGCACCCCACACACACGCCAGGGTCACCAACTTGAGGCCAGAAAAACTGGTTGGTAAGGATTGGAGGATGCAGAAGAATGAACTTCTAAGTATTACAGCAAACCGGTGTGACCTGGGTAGTCAGCACGGCCACCATGACTGTCTGGTCCTCGCTAGTGCGCTTCACGGCGCTGCAAACGGAAGCCCAACCACAGCAGTCCCTCCATGTGCAGCTCATAAAACGACACGGAAAAGGTTTAGCAGGCCAACTCATTAATTCCACGCAAAGACACACCTGAGTGATGTCACTTAAGAAACTAACGCCAAGTTTTAAAAGGCTAAAAGATACACTGGTAGATGGCAAATGGAACCAACGTGAGCCTGGGCATTTCTGAACCAAGCAGGAAGTTTTCTTTGTTTGCCTGGTCCCGCAAAGTCCGGTGTGAACCTGGCCAGGACTCACAGGTGCGCCTGAGAAGACTCAGTGTCTTCTATTTTACGGGACATCTCCAGACGCTGCCACTCACCTTAGAAAGGTCCACCAGGGTGTTGGCTTGGTCGCTGAGCTTCCTCTGCTCCATCTTGACGCTCCTCAGCCTGCGGGGAAGAGTGATAGCAGGCAGGCCCTTCAGGTCCATGCAGAGGTTCAGCCACGCTAGCAGGCCCTCCAGCCCTGCCGCCGCCTCTGATTTGGGGACCCAGCATGGGGACTGTGAACCTGGGGAACTGAGGCTTTTACTTTCCTGGGGCCTGTCAGAGCCCCTAGAAAGCAAACTCTTGTCCCCACACTTGCTCACCTGCAGTCACCTGTCTCCTTGCTATTCCCAGATCATTTTCCTGCCTCTGTACCTGGGCTGCGCCTTCCATCTTGAGTGCATTATTCTCAACTTTTCAGGGGTCCCCAAACCTCTCCATCAGAATAAATGTTTTCACCCTTTGCTTTTCCACTATACTTTAAAAACTCTCCCATCACAGAAAGCAGCAGTTTGTTTTGATTTGAGTTGCAATGCATGGTGTGTGTGTGTGGTGTGTTCTGTGTGGGTTTTGTATGTGATGTGTGTGTGGTTTGTGTGTTGTGTGTGTGGGGGGGCTGTGTGTGGTGTGTGGAGGCACGTGGTATGTGTGTGATTTGTGTGTGTGGTGTGTGTGTGGTGTATGTGGTTTGTGGTGTGTGTACGGAGTGTTGGTATGTGTGGTTTGTGTGTTGTATATGTGTGTCATTTGTGTGTGGTGTATGGTTTGTTTGTGGTGTGTGCGGTGTGTGTATGGAGTGTGTGGTGTGTGTGGTTTGTGTGTATATGGTGTGTTTGGGGGCATGTGTGTATGGTTTGTGTGTATGTTATGTGTGTGGTATGTGTGTATGGGGTGTGTGTTGTGTGTGTGGCTTGTATGTGTGGGTGTGTGTGATGTGTGGTGTGGGGGTGTGTGTAGTGTGTGTGTGGTGTGTGTAATGTGTGTGCAGTGTGGGGTGTGAGGTCTGTATGTGGTGTGTGTGTGGTGTGTGTTGTGGTGTGTGTGTGAGGTGTAGTTTGTGTGTGGTGTGTGGTGCATGTGGCATGTGTGTTGTATATGGTGTGTGTGTGGTATGTGTTGTGTGCGTGGTGTGTATGGTGTGTGGGAGGTGTGTGGGGTGTGTGTGGTGTTTGTGTATGGTGTGCATGGTGTGTGATGTATGTTGTGTGTGGTGTGTGATGTGTGTGGTGTGAGTAGTGTGTGTGGTATGTATGTAATATCTGGTGTGTTTGGTGTGTGATGTGTGTGTAGTGTTGGTGGTCTTATGGTGTGTGCGAGGTGTGGGTATGTATGTGTGGTATTTGTGTGTGGTGTATGTGTGTGGTATGTGTATGATGTGTGGTGTGTATATAGTGTGTGTGATGTGTGGTGTGTGTGGTGCATGTGTGATGTATAGTGTGTGTGTTGTGTATGGTGTGTGTGTGGTGTGTGTGTGATGTATAGTATGTGTGGTGTGTGTGTGATGAATAGTGTGTGTGGTATGTATAGTGTGTGTGATGTGTGGTGTGTGGTGCATGTGTGATGTATAGTGTGTGTGTTGTGTATGGTGTGTGTGTGGTGTGTGTGTGATGAATAGTGTGTGTGGTATGTATAGTGTGTGTGATGTGTGGTGTGTGTGATGTACAGTATGTGTGGTGTGTATAGTGTGTGTGGTGTGTGGTGTGTGTGATGAATAGTGTGTGTGGTATGTATAGTGTGTGTGATGTGTGGTGTGTGTGGGGCATGTGTGATGTATAGCGTGTGTGTTGTGTATGGTGTGTGTGGTGTGTGTGATGTATAGTATGTGTGGTGTGTATAGTGTGTGTGATGTGTGGTGTGTGTGTGATGAATAGTGTGTGTGGTATGTATAGTGTGTGTGATATGTGGTGTGTGTTATGTATAGTGTGTGTGGTGTGTATAGTGTGTGTGATGTGTGGTGTGTGTGATGTATAGTGTGTGTGGTGTATATGGTGTGTGATGTATAGTGCGTGTGGTGTGTATGGTGTGTGTGATGTGTGGTGTGTGTGATGTATAGTGTGTGTAGTGTGTATGGTGTGTGTGATGTATAGTGTGTGGGGGGTGTGAGATGTGTGGGGGGTGTGTATGTGTATAGAATGTGAAAGCCCTTAGAGGTTCTTACTCTAGCTTTTACCTTCCAGAGCAGCCTGCCCAATTCCTGGCACATGGCTGGTACAGTCAGTGAATGATCAGACCCAGTTCACCACTCCACTTGCTGAGTGGAACAGAATGGATTTCTTCCGTGCCTCCTAGGTACGTGAGAAAGTACTGACAGAGCTGTGGGAGTCCCGCCACTCCTAGCCTGGCCGTGTGACAGCTGAACTGCTGTGGCATACTCACTGGTGAATAGCCTGGAGGAACTTCCTCTGGTGCTTCCTGACTTTGGCATGGTCGATCTTCTTTAGCAGCTTTGTGTGTTTGTAGATTAACCACGTTTCCCGAAGGACGTTGGCTGCAGCATTCTTGATCTAAGGAAGAAGAAATAAAGTAGGCTGCTATCAGGCTCATTTTCTTAGGTTCACATAATATGGTTTTTTTGGTTGCTACTGTAGTCTACCTCATAAGGAAATGATTTTCCAATGATCTGTATTCTTAATCAAAATCATGAAATTCCTAGGATGATTAAGGCCAGGAGCATTAGCTCACACCTGTAATCCCAGTACTTTGGGGGGCTGAGGCGGGTGGATCACCAGAGGTTAAGAGTTTGAGACCAGCCTGGCCGACATGGTGAAACCCTGTCTCTAAGAAAAATACAAAATTAGCCAGGTATGGTGGTGCATGCCTGTAATCCCAGCTACTTGAGGGACCGAGGCAGGAGAATTGCTTGAACCTGGGAGGCAGAGGTCGCAGTGAGCTGAGATGGCATCATTGCACTCTAGCCTGGGCAACAAGAGCGAAACTCTGTCTCAAAACAAACAAAAAAAGATAATTAAAATTCATTTCTTATTAATCTTCTATTGGACACTGCAGACCAGAGCTTAAAGTTGAAGGGTGTTTCTTTCTTTTTTTTTTTTTTTCCTTAATTATTTCAGTACTGTCTCTTAACTGCTGTTGCCGATGCTATATTTAGGCAGGCTGCATGAGACCTTGAGTCCCAGGGTCCCCTTGGAAAATAGCTAGCAATATACCACTGCTGCCCTTACGTGCAGACTTCCGAGCTTTACCTGAGATTTCCACTTAGCGTATATGGTACATTGCTTGGATTCAGAGAGTAAACAGATTTTCTATCACCTGGAGATTTTAAAAGACTTCTTTGAGAAGACGTCTTTCCCACTGATTGGAACTGTAGGTACCAGCAAGCCCATTGTCTCTTTTCCCAAATGGCCAAAAACATTTGCACTGAAATTTTGCATGTAAATGTAATTGGCACAAAACGGAAATAATTTCAAAGCAATGTCTGAAAATCAGTGAAGATATTTAGGTGTGAAAGCTGAGCGTCCTCGTTCCCAAGGCTGGCTCCTTCACTGTGCGCTGCAATCACACAATTCCACAGATGACGCTGTCATCCGTTGACATGGAAACCACTGATATCACCAAGCTCACGACTGAGCTGAGATGTATCAATGGCATCCAGATGGCAGGGGACAAAGTTTTAATCCAAACACAGACATCTTCGGCAATTAGTAACAAGAGCAAAAGAAAACATTCCTTATTAAGCACAAGCTAAACAGATTTTTGATTAACCATCCCCATTTCTGTCAGCCATGCGGATTGGCACGGGTCCACAGGCCTGGGGCCTGAAAGTAAGGAGGCCAGCCTAATAGAAATCAGGTTACTAGCCAGAAAGGGTTTTAATAAAATTAGAGAATACAGACCTGCTTCTTCTGACTGACATCAACAGATGGGACGTTGTTAAAATCCCGAGACGTGTGGGAAGGCTAGGAAACATTGTTTTGTAGGCTGATAACTTTTGTGTGTGTATGTTTTTAAAATTTATTACTAAGGCTGGATTCTATTTTTCATTGGCGCTGAAGTGATGTTTTTAAAAGAACAGCTAAGTCTTCTCAGAAATGTCTAAGGGACATAAATATTGCTTTAAAAAAATTCAGTAAAAATCCACCATGCAAATGGTTTTAAATGACTTAATTGCCCGCCTCTGGAACTTTCTGGCCTGAAAGGAAGCAGGTGGTGGTGAGAAGCTGGAAACAGTGGGTGTCCAGGAGAGGACAGCGTGGTCTCTGGGGTCCTGCTTAGGGGGATAGAGTGAACAGCGGCCTTCTGGCAAAAAAAAAAAAAAAAAAACCGCGTGGAAGGGAAGCCTTGTCTTCTGCAAAGCGCACATTTAATACTACTGCTCTCCTTTTGCAGGGAGAGGGGGCAATTTGATGTGTCATTTCTTCAGTTTCCCCAGGCACTTGGCCTCTTAGGAAAGCCTCAAAGAAACGGGAAAGTCTGCAGGTGAATCCTGCTCTGTCAATTATTAAGCAGTTTAGGAGCAAATGCTTCGTTATCTGTAAAACTGGAAAAATAAAGGCTCACCCTAGGGCTGCTATGAGGCGATGATGATGGTGCTGGGGGCAACAGCTAACATCTTCCAGGTGCAGCCACAGGTCTGAGTACTTCATATGTCTAAGCTTTTTTTTTTTTTTTTAGACGGGAGTTTTGCTCTTGTCGCCCAGGCTGGAGTGCAGTGGCGCGATCTCGGCTCACTGCAACCTCCGCCTCCCGGGTTCAAGAGATTCTCTTGCCTCAGCCTCCCGAGTTATCTGGGACTACAGGTGCACGCCACCACGCCTAGCTAATTTTTGTATTTTTTAGTAGAGACGTGGTTTCCTCGTGTTGGCCAGGATGCTCTCGATCTCTTGACCTTGTGATCCACCCGCCTTGGCCTCCCAAAGTGCTGGAGTTACAGGCGTGAGCCACTATGCCCAGCCCCAAGCTCCTTTAATCCTCACCACAACCGTATTGGGAGGGACTGATGGTATCCCCATCTTACAGATGAAGAAACCGAGACACAGATCAAGACGAGGCAATTATAAACGGCAAACTGAGTCAATGCGGGTTTGAATGCTCTCTAGAATGTAAAGTACCGTACACACATTAGTTAATATCATCTAGCTCCAACCCCTCATTGAACATATGAGGAAACCACTTCAGAGATGGGATGCGAGAGCCAGAATCACACAGCTAGCTAATGGCAAAGTCAACACAACAGCCAGGTCCAGGAAGAGCCAAAGGTTTTCATGTGGACTGAAGGAAACAAACGACATCATTTCCTGTTTTCCAGGATCAAGGAATTGGAAAGAACATTGAGTTTTTTTGTTTTTTTTTTTAAATCATCATGGCCCTCACTTAGCAATGTGACAGAACACAGTGTCCAGGTCCTGCACTTAACTTCAGCCCAAATGAAAGATATTGAAGTCACAGCACGGCTCGGGTAGCAGAGAGAGGCAGTCACATCATCTCTATGAGTTTGGAGGGAGGCCACCGCGCATTCGGGAAAGTGATGTTAGCTGCCAGCCCTTGCACTGACTCTGAAATTAATTACCAGCAAACAGCCTGGCACAAAGCTAAGTAGATCAATATCGGCAAGAGAAAAAGAAAGAGGCTTTTAACTGTACTGTGCTTTCCCAGGTGAACAGTAAATGCTATTGTGGCCAGGGTCTCCCTCCAGTTCACCTGGTTGATTGATCTGAGTATTGCATTGTTGGGGTCGGGAGCAGATGAGGTCATGTGCCCTTCCTCAGACTTGCCGAGCCTCCCAAGGGCTCCATGCACCCTTTCTTGATGGAGGCTGGGGTACCTCCTGACCTCTCCTGGTGGGCAGAGGCACCAGGGCCAAAAGGCACTCTCAGGGTGCAGCAGTGGAACGGGGCAGGGCTTGAGACGGAAGCAGGAAGCTGGGAAGAGTGGCTCAAGGTTGGCCACAATTGGATGGCTTTGGGGATGGTTGGAAGAGGACCCTTCGTGAATGGAAGTCCAGCTGTCCTGCCTCCAAAACCCACAAACAAATGGGCTGATCGTTTTCTGCAAGCCCAGAAACTCTCTACCAAAAAATTGCTTTCACTCTGACTGGAGCCAGAGAATGGGCTCTACGACTCACTTTAGGAAGGGCTCTGAGATTAATGGGCCTGGGCAAGAAAGGGGTCCAGTGAGGACCTCACAAATTATGGTGACAGATAACATTTACGGAGTGCTTACTATGTGCCAGGCTCTGTGCTAAGCCGTATGTCTGCATTGTTGCATTAAGCCTCAGAAAAACTTGACAAATAGATGGGATCACCAGCTCCACATTGGACTCACTACTGAACTTCTGAGACACTCTTTATTCATACCTTTGAGGAACAGTTAATGAGCACCTACGATGGGCCGACATTGTTCTCGAAAGTGAGACTACCACAGCGGACAAATCAGTAACATTCCTGCCCTGATGGAACTTGCAATCTTGCTGCAATCTGTCGGTTGCAGCAAGGATGCTTGGGGCAGGAGCACAAGGGGGAGGAAAGGAGCACCCTTCTTGGGCACCCTAAGCCTCCAGCAGCCACAGGAGCCCTGGGAAATTCCAGGAGTCCCATTGGCGGAGCCGCCCCAGGGAAGAAATCACTAGTATCCCATTATGCTGCCAGGAGTCCTTGCCAGGGAAGTATTCTGCTTGGAGGTTGGAGATGGGGGAGGGAGGCCCGGCCGGTGGGTGTGATTTAAATACGTGCGTCTTGGACAATTTCTTCACTGTGTGAACATCACAGAGTGTACAAGCCCAGTCGGTACAGCCTACTCCACACCTGGGCTGCATGGCATGTCTGCTGCTCCTGGGCTACAGCCTGTAGGCATGTTCCTGCACTGCAGGCAACTGTAACACAAATCACTAGGGGACAGGAATTTCTCAGCTCCATTGTAGCCTTCCGACACCACCTCGGTGTGTGTGCTCCACCACTGACTGAAACGTTAGGCGGTGCATGACTGCAGCTTCAAGGAGTTACCTGGGTTGAAACTAGGCTGGGTGATGATCGGATCACTATCGGAGAATCTGCAAGCCGGCCCGGTCTTCACAGACCCTGACTGAAGGTGTCCATTACACACAGGACTAGAGAAGGGGGCCGGTTCCTCTTTCCCATTTGCCAAGCCCGCTCTCCCCTCAACCCCACCCCGCAGACTTGCTCTGGCTTCGCCGGCTGCCCTCTCTTTCATCACCCTGCTTGCACCTTCTCGTTTTCCTTCCCCTGTTCTATTCCATACTCCCTTTGCAGGCTTCTCTGCCTGCCTCACCCGGGGGCTCTCACTGACCCCTTAGAACTGGGAGCTCCACCCTTCTGGCTGGCAGGAAATTGGGTGGAGAGAGAGGAGATGTATTTCTGTGGTTCAGAGTTGGAGCTTGAAGTACCCCCTGTATCAATATGGTAACGGGTGGTGGCTAATTCTATAATGCTATTTATGTGATACTCAGTCAGGGAGGACTTAATCTGGCTTTTCTCTTCAGCAGGCCTAGGGCCCTCATCCCATGCTGGGTTCTAAGGAACTGACCGCTCTACAGCTGCCTGACTGATGGCCTGAGAGCAAACGGGATCCTGCGTAGGCCGGGGGCCCGCCCCTGCCCCTTTCCGGGCCTGCGTTTTCTCATCTGGGTGGGAGTGGCTCATCCCTAAGGGCCCTTCCAGCATAAACGCACCGTGTTTCTGTGACTGTTGCTGAAGAAAACCTGCACCCAGTCTGTCTGGGACAGAACTTTGTGTGTGATGTAATTGATAATCCTCTTCTGGGGAGAATTAGCATTCCTCATAACTGCCCTATTGATTATCGATCAATTTTAAAGCGATAAAGACTCATTCTGGAAATCCACTCGGGAGCCCAACCAGCTGTCCGTTAGCCATCCTTTAGCCAGAACTTTGACATCTGGCACCACAATAAGCACCACTGTTTTCCTGTGAAATACTTCTACCAAGAGTCACCTTTGAATTAGCCAGCTGAAGAAAATTTTTTCTAGCAAGATTATGATCGAACTTTGGCATATGCACGTAATTAAAGAAAAGTTTTCCTTAGTGTCATTCAGGAGATAGTGGGTGGGGAACTACTTAAAGGTTTTTGAGCAGGAAGTAATATGTTCAAAGCTCAGCCTGAGAGTCTAAGGAGAGCCATAGGAAAGCAGAGGCCCAAGCGAGGCGAGCAGGTAGCAGGCTGCTGTGATGGTGCAAGACTGATGTAACAGAAATTACATCACGCACAAAGGTCTGTCCGAGACGGACTGGGCGCAGTCATAGAAACAGTGTGCATTTCAGCTGGAAGGACCCTTAGGGATGAGCCACGCAAACCCAGATGAGAAGACACAGGCCCAGAGAAGACGGTGGCTTCAAGTGTGGTGGGGCAGAGGCCCTGGAGAGGCAGGCAAGCGTGAATAGCCACAGCAAGGTTAGATCAGGCTCTGAAAGTGCTCAGACCCCTGTGGGGTCCAGGACCCAGAGGAGTCAGAAATGGGGCTACATCTTTAGGCATGGAGTCTGGAAGAACACGATGTCACGAGCACACCACGGAAGTTAGAAGGAACTCATTTAGGGAAGTTGTGGGTTTAGTTTTGATCTTCCTCATTGAAGTGCAGTTGGATGAACTACTTGGGGCAAGAAACCCTTGCAGCCAGAAGGAGATGATCCTCAGCACACACCCACTGTGCTGTCTGAAGGTTCTGCTCACCGTGACTTGATGTGGAGAGTAGGTACGGCAAACAAAATAACTCCGGTCTGTGGTGCCTCTCAAGCCACGTGTGTCCATGACAGCCCACTCTGCCTTTGATAAGAAAAAGTGCGCTCTGGGCCAGGCACGGTGGCTCACCCTGCAATCCCAGCACTTTGGGAGGTCAAGGTGGGTGGATCACAAGGTCAGAAGTTCAAGACAAGCCTGGCCAATATGGTGAAACCCCGTCTCTACTAAAAATATAAAAAATTAGTTGGGTGTGGTGGCATGCACCTGTAGTCCCAGCTACTTGTGAGGCTGAGGCAGGAGAATCGTTTGAACCTGGGAGGTAGAGGTTGCAATGAGCCAAGATCGCGCTATTGCACTCCAGCCTGGGTGACAGAGTGAGACTCTGTCGAAGAAGAAGAAAGAATGAAGAAGAAGAGGAAGCGGAAGAAGAAGAGGAGGAGGAGGAGGAGGAAGAGGAGGAGGCAGAGGAGGAAGAAGCAGTAGCAGCAGTAGCAGGAGCAGCAGCAGTGCTCCCTGAGGGCCATCAGCCATCAGAGGTTAAGGATGGGGGTAAGGATCACCTCTTACCCATCTTGGTGCCCCCAGAGTACAGAGTGTGGCACCCAGGGAGTGACCTCTGTGATGGATGTTTAGTTACATAAAACAGAAAGATGGGGACATGGAAGCGCTGAGTGGCAGAAAGGATGGGGCTCTAGTATCTTCTTCCAGTCCCTCTGTGTGTCATGTACTTATATATTATCTAGTAGCCCAGAGGTTAGCAATAAGTTATAATTATAGAATAACAATGGCAGTGACACTGCGAAGTCAGTGTGGGAAGCACAGAAATGACGTTGCCACCAGGGTTGATAAATTACACAAGGAAAGAAGATAAGCATGGGATTCAGGAAAACCAGAAACCGAGTTCTCACCCGGTGCTATCAGACCCTCTTTGCTCCCCACAGGTAAATAAATAAAAACAGTGCTGGCTCTCTTGGCAAAGGCCAGACTGCAGCCTTTACAGCCAGATGAATAAACACTAGAACCATCTGGGTATGATTTATGATTAATAGCTTCAATTCCTTTCTTCCTTTTGCTTAGGTGTTTGTACATCAAGGTAGCATAGACCGGTAAGAAACTGCTTTGATCTGTCAAACACACTGACTGTCCACTCCAAAGAGGTTGCAATTATGCCACCGTCAACTCCTTCCACATTGGATCTTTCACTGAGATGTTATGAACAGACTAAGTTTAGCATCTTCTTGACCAATGAGCCACTCCAGTTGGACACAGTGGGCCATTTGGAGAGGACAGAGGGCAGGCCAGCCATCCCCAGGGGAAGAAAGGTGGGCTTTTCTTGTGAGCAGGTCAGAGTCAGCTCAAACCAGAGTGGACCAAGGACCCACGCATCCAGTTTCATTTCAACTAAGGTTATGCAAAAGAACCTTCAGAAGTTCTGGTCCTGCCAGCTTTGAAAACCTTCTCTCTGTAAGAACCATCCCTTCTGTGTTATTTATTTCCTTGAGAAAAGATATTGAATACTAAAGGGACATTTCAACAGATTAAAGTGTCCTCAGAAAAATGAGATGTTGCAAAACCACTGCACCGGCCACAAGAGTCGCGCTGGCGACCCATGTGGCTCCTCCACTGGGAATCTTAAAAAAAAAAAAAAAAAGAAAAGAAAAGTGAGATGTTATTTGATTAAAAAGCTACCTTACATTCATGGATGAGCAATAAATATTTGTTGATTTGATTTTCAGTCCTACTTTTCAAGAAGTAAGTGGGATTGAGGAGGATGTTAGGGAATAGTCTTTGAAAGATTAAAGTTAGCAACCACAATATCATCTTCTACAATTACATTGCAGAAAAAAAATGGTTTATTTTCCTGGCATCCAAAGGAGCTGGCTTTCCTCAGCTTTATTTTCCTCTAGCGTCTGATTTACTTGGTGAAAAATGGAGAGGACAAAGGAATAACATGAAATACAAAGAATATACTTGGCTTAAAAAAGAAAATAGAATAAACAGAGACTGCTAATGTCTCTGCTCTTGGTAAACAGCTTATGAGAGGGTTTTGGAGGCAAAACATCTCCCTTCCCTCACTCCAGCACGTAGTTGCCATTCCGTGAAAATTGCTTCAGGAAAATAGATGCGAGTGGATTTGCACTTAGGTGTTTCAGTAACTTGAGTCATTTCCTCAATACTGAGCGTGACTTCTGCACCTGTTATTAGAGGGCCCGAAAGAGAGTGGCCAAGTGGCAGGGTTCCCGGCAGGCCTGACTGTGGTAACAGCCTTCAATCGCTGCCATCGTGATGTGACAAATCATGGCTTTTTTTTGGTGCGGCTGATAGCTCAGGGCCGTGATGTACCAACACTTGAATGTCAATGACATAAGAATATTTGCCTGTACCAGTTCCTTTTAACATCTGTGAAGGCTCTTTAAAGAATCCAATAAATGTAATCAAAGACCAGACAATCAAACACCATAAATAATTCTGCTGAGAAACTGGAGAGGCCGTGGTGACGGCACACTCTCCCACTGCCTTCCCCGAGAGCTCCCTCGCAGCTCCCTCTGTCACTCGCTCTCTCTTTGTTCTCCCGTCCTGCCTTTGTCTCTATTTCTAACACATTTTTGCTGCTGTGCAACACTAACCACTGAATATTTTCTCTAGCTCTCAAAACCCCCAATCAACATTTGGTTGCTCGTGGGTCCCTTAACCTACTTTAGGCCTAAATGAAAAAGACCAAGGAGGCGGACCCAGGGGCACAGGGCCTTTGCTCTGTCTTGTCTCGAAAAGAGGACAGTCTTGCAAGAAATCATCTTACTGACCTTCCTTCAGGCTGTAGTTCCAAAGATTTTTCATAAAAGCTGTCCTTGAATAAACAGCTCCTGCCTTGCCCATTGGGCCTGCTGTTATTCTGGAAGGCCTGTATCTGTCTCTTCTAAATGGGCCTTTTCGTCTCTGACAGTTCAGTGGGGTGTCCGGCTTTCAGCAGCTAAACGGTCTACCCATTCCTGCATATTTTCAGTTCATCTTCCTTAACCACTTTCATAATGGTTCAAGTGAGAAACATTACCGAGAAAACCCAAAAGGGAAAAACTGGATGATAACGTTTTAATGAACAATTTTATTTAGGAATGTGGGCTCTACTAGAATTCTTTTTTTTTGAGATGGAGTCTCCCTCTGTTACCGGGATGGAATGCAGTGGTGTGATCTCAGCTCACTGCAACCTCCACTTCCCAGGTTCAGGTGATTCTCCTGCCTCAGCCTCCCAAGTAGCTGGGACTACAGTCGTGCACCACCATACCAGGCTAATTTTTGTATTTTTAGTAGAGATAGGGTTTCATCAGGTTGGCCAGGATGGTCTTGATCTCTTGACCTCATTAGTAGCCCACCTCAGCCTCCCAAAGTGCTGGGATTACAGGCATGAGCCACTGTGCCCGGCCTAGAATGATTCTTTAAGTGATTTTTTTTAAAGGATTAGATTTAGGTACATTCTCAATACAGTTTTATAGTTTTAGTACATTTTTTATATAGTTTCGTCCTTCCTAATGAGAATCCTGAAAATATTTGAGCATAAACAAAAAACATTGCCTCATACTAGGTAGTTTATTTGATATCATCAGGCAAAGGGGTAGGTTAGACCATTGTAGGCTATTAATTAAACTATAGGAAAATCATGTGGCTGTCTGACCCATGCACAATGATTGAACAGAAGTCAGGAACCAGTGTGTGAAGTTGCCATTTCCATTTTGTGGAGGCCGTTTGCCTATGTCTGGGGCTCCCTCAAACATACCCTTTAAAAGCCTGGTGAAAACCCACACCACATGACCATTTGCTTTCTGATTGGCTTCCCCTGTGGCCTTAAGTCCCCCATAAGACATGGCTGTGTGGCATCTTACCCGCTTGGTGAGCTGGGTGTCCATCATGAAGTTGTGGACGTGCTTCTCTGCTTTGGTGAGTTCCAGCTTTCGGGCCACCACGGCCACCACAAGGGCAGTGCAGCCTGCACCCTGTGGGGGGACACCAAAGGACCAGAAGGGAAAGCACATATCATTAAGAGGCAAGACGAGAGACTCAACACACCTGGCGCCCACGGGGGTACTTTCCTGGGAGTGGAGTGGGAACTTGAGCTCTCTGGCCAGTCATGACCAAGCCACAAAATCTGTCGAAACCTGTCAGGACTCTGATTTCCGACCCACACAGGGGCCCGCGGTGCCTCTTGGGTTGTGCTCTGTAGCTGACCTCTGGGGGACTAAGCTAGCCAGTTCTCAATGGAGAAGGACGCCAGGTGGCACTGAGGCTTTGAGGGGTTTAACCAACAGATAATCACTTGGTCCCCTGCCAAGGTGTGCAGCAAAAGACAGAGGGGCCAGCACACACACGGGCCCCCTCTCACTCACACACGTCTCCATCCCACTGCCAGCGCTAGACCAGTGGCCCGGGAGGAAAGAACGCAGGGCATCAGCTGGGGCGCCACCTGCCCATGGCTGAGAGTGTTCCTGAAAATAATCTAATGAAGAGGCAATACCCTTCCCCAGGGCTTATTTCACAGAGGGTACCCAGGTTGGCACAAACCCGTGCACTCAGTGACTGTGCTTGCTCTACAGTTGGGCCTTTTCACCTGAAGGTTTCAGCTATGACTCAGCACAGGGAGTTGGTTCCTTCCTGCCTTCACCAGGAGGCTCATGAATTCGCCATCATGCAGAGATTTTTAAAGACAACACCACTTCTTCTGGATCAAAACCAGGATGTTAAGTGAGGCCGCAGCAGACCCTTGGGATTTTCCAGAACAGGGATCCTAGTCTGCTCGGTACGTCCGTGCCAGGGGAGCCTGGGGGAGGGTAGGCAAGGAAGCTCGCTCTGCTGAGCCCCAAGAATGATGGGACTTGCTTTCCCTCTCTGAATCCTCTGGGCGCGTGCTTGACTGGCTGGGAAATAAGCAGGGAATTCCCTGCACATTCCAACATTCTCCTGATGCATTTTTACATCATCTTTGCTGTGCTTATGGGCTGGCTTGTGAGCACAGGGGGAAGTCAGAGACTCACTCCTCCCCCTGGCTCTTCTGCAGGCAGCAGGAGTCAGTCTGTCCTGCAAGTGGACTCTTGTCAAAGATCATCACCCTCTGCCTGCACGCTGTGCCCTGCGCCACCCTGACCACCACTCATGGAAAGAGATGATGAACTTATTAAAGCCAACAACGGGGCCAGGCGCGGTGCCTCACGCCTGTAATCCCAGCACTTTGGGAGGCCCAGGTGGGCGGATCACGAAGTCAGGAGTTCGAGACCAGCCTGGCCAACACAGTGAAACCCCATCACTACTAAGAATACAAAAATTAGCCGGGCATGGCAGCAGGTGCCTGTAATCCCAGCTACTTGGGAGGCTGAGGCAGGAGAATCACTTGAACCCAGGAGGCAAAGGTTGCAGTGGGCAGAGATGGCGCCACTGTACTCCAGCCTGGGTGACAGAGCTAAACTCCATCTCAAAAAAAAAAAAAAAATCCAACTACTGAATCCCAGATGCCAAATGACAATTCTAGTTGCCACAGAAGCCAGTCTAGCAGTTGAGGTCCCAGAATGGAAGGCATTCGTCAATAACATTTTTGGCTCATCAGGTCTTACAGAATGTGTAAGAAGCAGAAAAGAATGTTTTTCAAAGGTACTGTAGTCTATAACCGACTTGGAAGGAATGCACATGGGTGGATCCGTTCCCTACTCTCTCTCTGGAATCATGTCTCTCTTTATCCCGCAGGGCGACAAAGGCTAGCCTGTGTGAGCTTCGATGTGGCTGAAGCTCACAACGCTTCCTCCCAGTTTCCCACAAGGGTCCCCATTACAACCATCTCATGTTTCTCGGCACACTGGTCGGCCTCCCATTTCTAGAACAACAAAGTGAAAAGAACCAAGTCCGTGTGAACTTTCCTTTTCTGACCTCATTTTCCTCTTTTGTTCGAGGCCGGCTGTGTTTTTTCAGCTTCTGTGACTTACAGGAGACTCTGTGCCCAGTTTTCAAAGGATCTGGGCAGTTGCACAGCCTGGTCTGTAGCTGTCATCAATTTAGCCAGGCCTCCAAAAGCAAAAAATAGCTTAAAAGAAGCCGTCCTAGAGGGAAGATGTGTGCTCCCTTCCCGTCGACCGGACGGAGTGTCATCCCTCTCCTTTATATGGAGTTCCAAAGGTACTTTGGGCTGAGAGCCCAAAAAGAGGGCTATATCATAGCGTTAAAAATGGAACGTCAGATGGAGCGGGTTCTCCCCAGGCTCGATTCTCCTCCTCTCCCTAGGCCCAGACAAAGCTCAACTTAAATCATCCCTGAAAGCTGGGGTCCAAGAGGCCTGAAGAGGGAGCCTCCCTGCAGCACGCTACTCTGGGAGTTCAGTCACAACAATCTGCCACCGTCCCAAATTTCCAGGGTCTAGATGGGGTGTTCCACAGCTCTTGCCATGGCCCACAGTGTAGCTGGTTGAATGAAGAGGGTGCTTTTAATTAGAAGTTAGAGGGTTTTATCTAAGGGACCATCTGTCTCTATGATGAAGATAAATTTCTCTCTGGAGGCAGGACAGTGGACTGGATGACACTTCCCAGTTCCTTTCAACATAAAGATGTCATGACTCCCTTGTGAGTATCTCACTAGAGGATGCTGCATTCTTAACCCTTAATTCCAACTTAAATGGATGCTCTCAACTTCATTTTTCCATTAACTGGATGTAATTAGGGAAGTCACCAGTAATGACACCTAGCCTGGTCTTTTCCATTAAGAGGCAACCTCATCAAGATGGGGTCAGACATCAGCAGCCTTCAGAAATTGGTGGATGTATACTGAAGCCTAGATTGCTGAGCCTCTGCAGACTGTGCAGGGTGCAGGGAGGGAAAAGGAAGAGGGGAGAGAAGACAAAGGAAGAAGAGAGGAGGGGAGGTGAGGGGAGGGGAAAGGAGAGGAAGGAGAAAGGGAAG